>JAJJMA010345414.1:0-14374 GCA_023529015.1 Papaver nudicaule
CCATACAGGTTCCAGCTTCCTGCACCCTTCTCGTTGAGAGGGAGGAACTTCTCGCAGCACCAACTCGCCGGGTGAATACTCTCTTGGAATCACTCGCTTGTTATATTCTCTGGCTAATCGCCGGTGATAATTCTCCATGTGTGTAAGGGCGATCAGTCGCTGTTCTTCTAAGTCATCCAGCTTGGCTAGGATCAGATCTGTATTCAGATTCTTTTCCCATGCCTCGTGCTTTGTAGTAGGCAGGATTACTTCAGATGGGAGCACTGCCTCAGCGCCGAAAGTAAGTAAGAAAGGAGATGCCCCAGTTGCTTCTCGAACCGTAGTTCTATATAACCACAAGACATTGTGCAAATGCTCACACCATGCCTTTTTATGCTTCTCCAGTCTTTTCTTCAGTCCCATTCCAATAGTCTTATTGGTGGCCTCTGCTTGGCCGTTACTCTGAGGGTATAAGGGAGTCGATTTTCCCAGTTTGACGCTGTAGTGAGCGAGTAGCTTTCTTATGTTGTCGCCGACCAACTCTTTTCCATTGTCGGTACATATTTCCGCCGGCACACCAAATCTACAGAATATGTTCTCCCAGATGAATGTGAATACTTCTTGTCCTGTCTTCTTCCTGATAGCTTTAGCTTCACACCACTTAGTGAAATAATCTGTCGCCACAATGATGTATTTCCGTTGTCCGGAGCCTGTAGTTAGTGGTCCAATAATGTCGATGCCCCACTTGGCGAAAGGCCAAGGGCTGAGCACTGAATTTAAAGATGTTGCCGGCGCCTTAATTCTTCTTCCATATAGCTGGCATGGCTTGCATCACTGTACATATTCCTTTGCATCTTTATTCATCCAAGGCCAGTAGTATCCCTGCATTCTGACTTTCAAGGCTAAAGCTCTTTGGCCACCATGATTTCTGCAGTCTCCTTCATGGATTTCTTTTAATAACTCATTGCCTTCCTCTCTTGATACGCATCGCAGCAATGGACCTGAAAATGATCGGCGATACAGGATTCCATCTCGGAGTTCATAGTTCGCCGAACGACTGATGACCTGATGAGCTAAAATTTGGTTTCCTGGTAAGGTCAAACGATCCAAGTAATACCGTATCGGCGATCTCCAATCTGTCTCTGCTGATTCTTCAGTACTTGTTGTTAATACTTCTCTTTGCCTTGGCGTTGTTACCGATGACTGCATCACTCTTTCAATAGCTATTGAAGTAACATCTGGATCTGTCATCATTAAGGAGATGAACGCCAATGCATCGGCGTGCCTGTTATCTTTTCTGCAGATGTGGCGAAACTTGATACCTGTGATCCTCTGGGCATACTCCCTAGCAAGTTTTAGGTACTTCTGCATAGACGGGTCTGTTGTCTGGTATCGTCCAGATATTTGTCGAATCACCAGTTGAGAATCACTTGTCAATCTGACATTGCTAATTTTCATTTCTATGAGTATTCGCATGGCATGGATGACTGCTTCGTATTCTGCCTCATTATTAGTCGCCGGGAATTCTAGCCTTAGCGAGTGTACTATCCTTGCCCCCTTCGGCGAGATAAGGACAATTCCAATCCTGTTTCCTTCTCTATTTGATGAACCATCTACATAAATCTCCCATCCATCAGGATTGCATTTCAGCAAATCTGGTACTTCATGTTCTCGTTCGTCCAAAGAGGATGGGATTTCTTCTATCTCTTCTTCTTCGTCAATTGGAAAGTCGGCGAGGAAATCTGCAATGACTTGAGAACGCTGAGCTGTACGTATTTCATATTGGACGCCGAACTGCTCAATTTGTTGATTCCACTTGGCGATGCGTCCCACCCGCTGAGAGCTGTGCAAGATAGATTCTATTGGAGTTTTAGTGAGGACCACTATGGGGTGGGCGTGAAAATATGGGCGTAATCGCTGAGATGCGAAAACCAAAGCCAGAATCAGCTGCTCTATTTTGGTATAATTCTTCTCTGCTCCTTGTAACGTTCTACTGATATAGTATATAGGTGTTTCTCCACCTTTGGTTCTTACAAGCACTGCACTTATGGCAAAAGGTGTCGCGGCGAGATATACTCTGAGTTCCTCGCCATGCTCAGGTGGCTGAATTGCTGGGAGAGTGGCGAGATACTTTTTAATGCCTTGAAATGCAGCTTCGTGTGCTTCAGTCCAGTTAAACTTTACTCCTTTCTTTAATGTTTGGAAGAATAATTTGCACTTGTCAGAGAACCTTGAGATGAATCTGTTGAGAGACGCCAAAGTCCCGTTGAGTCGCATAACATCTTTTACTGTGACCGGCGAGGGCATCTCTATAATTGCTTTAACCTTGGCTTGATCAGCTTCCACTCCCTTCTTGGTGACGACATATCCCAAGAACTTCCCTGAGGTTACACCAAAAACGCATTTTGCTGGATTGATTTTTAACTTAGTAACACGCATATGGTTAAATATCTCTCTGAGGTCTTCCACATGAGTTTGCTTCTTTTTGCTTTTGACAAGCATGTCGTCGACATATACTTCCATCGTCTTCCCTATCCATTTCTCAAACATTTTCTGTGCCATTTCTTGATAAGTAGCGCCAGCATTCTTCAGCCCGAATGGCATCCGAGTGTAACAAAATAACCCCTTAGTGGAAAAGAAAGCTGTATGCTTCTGATCCTCCTCCGCCAGAGGTATTTGGTTATATCCTGAGTAACCATCCATAAATGACAGCAACTCGTGGCCTGATGTAGCGTCTACAGTCTGGTCGATGCTCGGCAATGGAAAACTATTCTTGGGACAAGCTCTGTTAAGGTCGCTAAAGTCGATGCAGATCCTTACTCCCTTGTTCTTCTTTGGTACCACAACCATATTAGCTATCCATTGGGGGTACTGCACTGGCCTTATTATACCAGATGCCTTCATTTTGTCGATCTCTGCCTCTACTGCTTCTTTATAAGCTGGGGCCAATTTCCTTATCCTTTGTTTGAATGGTCTGACCTTTGGATCGATATCTAGTTTATGACATGCTATCGCCGGGTCAATCCCTGGCATTTCGTTCATACCCCAAGCAAAGACATCAACATATTCCTTGAGTAATGCTTGCAACTTCGCCGATTCGTCTTCATTTAATAGAGTACCGATTTTTACCATCTTTGGATCCTGTTCCTCGCCGATATTAATATCCTTAGTAGGTTCCACCGCCGTGAAATGTAGCTCTGGTTCTCCCATCGGTGATGGTTCCTTTAATTGCTATAAGGTCTTATCTCCTGGCTTCGCCGAGTCTTCTACTGAATTTACTGAATGCACATATGTGGTTGGGTTGGCGATGAAGTCTAAAATCTCCTGTTCCTTAACCGCTTCCTTGCCAAGCTTCTTTTTCTCTATGATCTTTGCCTTCCGGTTTTCTCGCATTTGCACATCCGCCGAATTACACGCTTTTGCCACTGCTAAGTCTCCTACATACTCGACGACTCCAAATGGTGTGGGAAACCTTAAGCACTGATGGTAAGTAGAAGGGACCCCTTTCAGGCTGTGGAGCCATGGTCTTCCCAGAATGGCTGCATATGGCGAGTCAACATCCACAATACAGAGTGTAGTTTTCAAGAAGTAATCGTCGCAAATCTTCACTTTTAATTCAATCTCGCCCTTAGGCTTAGAAACAATACCATTGAACCCATAAATGTTATAGGAGGAGACTGTTGGTGAAGGTATTTTATCATCTTTCGCCCTCATTGCCTCAAAGGCAGTATTGAAAAGGATATCTACTGAGCTGCCCGGGTCAATGAGTACCTTAGGCAATCTAAATCCTTCCATCTGAATTGTAAGGACCAAGGGGTTGTTATGGTTTCTTCCTTCTGGAGGGATTTCCTGAGCGGAGAATCCGACACATGCCTTCATCCAATCTTGCAAAGGCTCTTGCTTGACAACGACACTACAAATTTCATTTCCCATTCTATCTCGCTTATGTACACGAGATAAAACATTATTATGAAATTCGTCTCTGGTAATCTTTGAATGTACAATGGAAAAGCAATCCAACTCCATCAAATCTCGCTCAACCTTTACTTCGTACACATTTGGCGTATGAGCTGGGATGGCCTGAATTGGCTGAACCAGGAGAGGAGGTGGTGGTGGCAACTCTAAAAAATCTTGGAATTTCCCCAAGCGAATGAATCGATGAACTTCTTGTTGTACCCCGGTGCAGTTCTCAGTTGTATGGCCATGAAACTGATGGAATTGACAAAATGAATTAGTATTTGTCGGCGGGACCCTTGGGTTTCCTCTGTTATAAGGATAGCGGATATCATCCCTGCCGTTTGAACTTTCAATCTGACCAAATGCATCTGTATAGGAGACACGCAACTTAGGTAGAGTAGCATCTTGGAAAGGTTGCTGGTTGCCTCTACCAAACTTTCTGTTATCCCCATTATACCTTCTGTCACCATTCCCATTTCGCCGATTATCTCTTCCTCCTCGTCCAAAGTTTCCTCCCCTATTATCTTGTTTATCACGCCCATCGTAGTTTTCTCGCTTCTGCGAATTCCAATGCTGCTCGGCAGTTACTAGTTGTTTTCCTACCTCAGGTATTGTTATCGTCGAGGAGGGATTTTGTGCCAATTTCCGCTGTTCTGCCTTCAGCCATTCTTTCTTAATTTCTTCTTGATCTTCCAGCGAGAGACTATTAATTGAGTGAATCTGTTTTGCTCTTTCCTTCTTCAGTCGCAGCTCTTCTTCTCGAATTTCTTCATAACTTAACCACTCATCCTGCATTGCCCTCAAGGTCTGTAAATCCTGTGGCATGTTCCAAAATAACTTCTGATACAATTGGTTCGTTGTCTCCATGGCGCTAAGAAATGATCTTATTTTCTCTTTTTCCGTCACTTCTGATCCTACTTCGCCGCTCGCTTTCCTCCATCTTTGAATAAAAATTTTATAAGTCTCCGAGGGCCTTCTCTTAACGTTGAACAATCTTTCTACACCGGGCCGGCCTCTATTATTCTGAATAAAGGCATGCAAGAATTTGCATTCTAACTTCTCAAAGGATTTGATTTTTCCTTCTTCTAGCCCATCAAACCAGGCTAGGGCTTCGTCCTTCAGTGTAGCAGGGAAAGCCATACACATTATCGGATCTGATCCTACCCAGGCCGCCATATCTCGCTTATAAGCCCTTGAGTGCTGTGTAGGATCTCCAGTTCCATCATAAATGGAGGTGAATTTAGGAGCGGAGTATTTGGGTGACACGTGCCCATGTGTAATACAATCATGAAAAGGTGTTTTCTGTGCCTCTAAGAGTGCAACCCTATATCTCGACTCCCTCGAAGATCCACTTAAAGCTTCTACTTTATCTTTTAGTTGGCGCAGGTCCTTCTTCATCTCTTTATCTACTTTATGTCGTCGCTTAGAGCTGCTACGATCTTTATCCTTTCCGGGTAAATTTACTCTCCTACCCCTTTCGTCATACTTCGCCGTTGAATCTGAGATTTCAGTTGAACTGGTCCCACTCTTTTCAACTCGGCGAGTAGTATGAGAATGAGACTCATGGCGAGACGAATGTGTATGGGACCCATGACGAGATGAATGCGCATGGCGAGTTGAGTGCGAGTGGGATGCATGACCTTTATTTTGCGCCGCCATCAATTCTCTATGGCTCTGAAGTACCGTTTCCATCTGTAATTGCATTTGTCTCTCCATCTGACTAGCTTGCCTATTGTTGGCCTCAAGAATTTGCCTCAGCAATGTTTCTGTGGTATTTGTGGATCCAGTATTATCTGCTATCACCACTGGGCGAGTTACAGTAGCACCTGGTGCTATCGCCGCACCATTCCTACTAGCCGCCAGTGGAGTTTCTGCCACCACCGCTGGAACTTCTTCTGCTACATGCCGGGCCTCGCCGACATCTTGTACCAACTGTTGCTGATCATTAGCTGTCGCTGCTCCTGTTGCAATTGCGTTTTGAGTTGCTCCCCCTGCATTGTATGTTTCACCTATGGTGAATCTTCCACCTCCAATCTGTTCGCCGCAAGCATTTGCTTCTACATGACTGCTGATTCTCCTTAGCATCGGATTAGGCTCTGGTGATCTTTCTGTATTCTCGAAACGAGTAATATCCTCCATGTAAACTTCCTCTTGGCGAGTCACTTGCTGGACAGGAGGTCGGCGAGATGAGCTTGCCACATTAGGATCCACTGGACCAGCTGGTTCCATTGCTCTGCTTCTAGTGTTGTGACCACTGGGAAGTGTCGCTGGTGTAGGAAGGATAGGGTGTCGAGGAGGCCTACCCGCCGGGGCTTTATCGCTTCTTCCTCTAGGACCCATTCGCCGAGATTCTGTAAAAGAAGACAAACACACTTCCTGACAGTATTGCTCTGTTAGTACTGTGGGTAAATGCCAAATAAGTTAGTTGGATTACTTTTTCAGAATATTGATGAATGAAATACAAAAAGAACAGCTTTACATCACGTGATGTGCAGATGGTGACCTAAGCATGACAAAAATTGCAAAAACATCCTGTGTGATTGTGATTCTGAAATCAAAATGGTAGTACGACCAACATCTTAAAGAACAGCTTAACAAGGTTTTAGGATGTAATTTCTTTTCTGAAACTGAAGTTCATACTAGACATCAGAACTAACTCTCTTTTTGCCGGAAATATATATCTATATTTGAAAAACTCCGACAAAAATAACAATTTCCATCTAAACGACCAACTCTCCTACTGCTCATGTGAGAAAAGTGAAATATGTGATAAAGCCATCGCAGTAGACAGGAATCATAAAGAAAATCCCATACAGTGAACATAACATCCTTATATGGCAAGTAAAAGTGACTAAAATACTTCCAGCGAGCTCTAACACATGTGAAGCATACCATATATAGAAACCATAGAAAGAAAGAGAAGTAATCAGCAAGCCAAATGCCTCCAAATGGAAATAACAGAGAGGTAGTGACACTATCGGCGATAAAATCATACTATATATAGAAACAAAAGAACATCTGATACTTTAACAAAGCAAGTATAAGAGAAAAGATAGAAAATTCACAAGTTCAAAACCTTTTCCAGCGCCAAAATGTAACTGTGTAAAATCCCATAGGTTAGATCTTACACAGTACACCCAAATATGATACACCAACATACACACAATCATTCCCTAAAGCATATATCAACACAACAACCATAAGGAATATAAAGGAGGTAAGAGTTAGAGATACTTGACAAGATGATTTACTTGGTTCGCCTTAGAGTAAGGACTACATCCAAGGATTCCACTAATATAAGTATGATTACAACATTCCATTACCTTGCTAATCTTTTATGTTTTGTTCCTCAAATAAGAACCCTAACTTTAGTCTTGGGCTGTAGAGAGCAAGTATGATCCTTTACCTCTCTCCAGACCAATCCCAAAATGTGTCCAACCCCTTTCTCAGTAGGTTAGTTCGCTATTTATAGACCTTTTACATGGTGGTATACAGCTAATACAAACAAAGTTGGACTGACACTATTTGTCATGACTCGCCGACACACCTACATCGGCGAGCTCTCTCCTTTCTTTACAAGCATAGACGAGAGAATCTTCTTGGGGATAAGGTTGATGACGCATCCTCCACTGAGTCAACCAGTCAACCTGACAATATATCTGTTCTGACTTCTCTTAAATGCTCACCTAAATATCACCTAACTATCACCTAACAATTGGCGACATGCCTCTACTCGTTGATCCCTTACTCGTCGTAACCATCCACTCGCCGAGCCATACCACTCAACCCAAAGCCGTATATCGCCTGTCTTGTTACTCGCTGATCCAGGACATCTCAGCTGTATTCTTTTTATACAACTGCTCCTCTAGGATGCCTTTATATCGGATAGGTATTTTCTACCCTTACATTTTGCCTCTTTCATCTTCCAAGACTTCAGTCGCCGGAGATGAAACTACAATACTCGCCGAAAATACCGCCCCACGTTCTCCACTATCCTTTTTTCACGCCACACGTCCGCCATCATGCATCAGTTACTCCACGTGTCTTCCATGCATTGCTTCCGCTTTACGACTGGTAACCGTTATACCCATTATCTCCATTACTCTTTTACAGCTCATAACCGTTATCGCCGGTTAATCTTCCCTTTACCCTTATAAATACTTGGCTCTGCACCTGCTGCTTTCTCTTCGAGTTCTCTTTTCTTAAACCCTAACCTTCTGCTGCTGCTTTACTCATCTGAGCTCTTCATCTTCTTCCTTCCTTCACATAGACTGAAGATTTCCCTCCTTCCTTAAGTAACTGTTGTTTCCTCCTCTTTTATCTCTTATCGATTTCTTCATTGATTTTGCTACAGATCTCTTTTTTCTGCCATTTCCGTCACCAATAACCACCATTCTTCATCTTCTCCGGTTTACTTTCTACCGGAAACCACCCATCTTCATCTTTTACGGCAATACGTAAGCTGCTCTAATGGCTTCCACTGTTAAATCTTCCAGATCTAAAAGCACGGCTAGCAAAACCAAGTCTACTGACCCAAAGGTGCCAAATTGGAAGACCGATTGGCCTGGCTACTGTGCTCATTTCAAGGTAGAATACCTTAATCCCAAAATCCATTCTCTTCCTGAGACAAAGAAGGCATCTGATCTACTATCCGTCGACGATCTTCTTCGATCAGAGACAAGTAATACCTGGGCCGCCGTTGCCTTTGGTCAGCTGAAATCTGGTTTGACATTTCCTCTTTATAATCCAAACAATACCTTCATCGTCGACCTTCTCGTGGCGATAAATAGAAGTCCCTTTCAGTTAACAGGGAATGCTATCCGAGTAATGAATGAGTGGAGCAAGCGCCGAGATGGGCAGACTAACTATCCTCTACTCGCCAAGATGGATGCTCACAAGCCTGAGGAATTTACTGTGAAGAAATTCCTTGAGCAATATTCTGTGGCTTCTTGTATGAGAAAGACTGATCCCTGGGCTGTTCGATTTACGCCAAAAGGGAATTATCCTGCTGCTGATCTGCTACTCGCCGATGTCGAGTTCACAAGTACAAAAGATAAACCGACTGTTCGTCATAGCTCTGAGGGCGATTTTTCCAATCTCCCCTGTCTCATCGACGGGCCCTGGTTACTAGGCTGGGAAGATGATGACAAGACCAAAATCCGAGAAGCTTTTTTGCCTGAGCATGCCCATCTCGCCAAGCATACTTTTTGGAATGTAGTTTGGCCTGACGCTGACAAGTATCAGAAGGATGAGAATGGAAAGTTTCTTAGAGTGAAGGATAGGGACTATGTCAAGCTCCCAGCTGATGCTATTGCTGGAACAAAAAGAGGGCGAGAGGATACCGCCGACCCTTCTCAGGTAAATATATATCTATTCTTGGCAGAACTATCAAAGACCTAACTGAAGATCTAGAAACAAGCATTTTTACTTAACTTATTTTAAAAATATATACAAATATATTTTTAAAATATATATCTATATTTGCCTCTGCTTGTTTCGAGAGCTGATAGATGAGTCTTTGGTGATATTCATTTTTGCAGCGTCCAAAGAAACCCAGGCCATCTCCCGCCGAGATAGCTGAAGAGCTTCGCCGACTTGCCTCGGAGAATCTTCCTCCTCCACCAGTTTCTTCTCAAGATAAGGAGACCGCTTCTGGCAAAGGAATTCTTGATACAGTCGCCGAGAATTCCCTCAAGGATAATTCTACCATACTCGCCGATCAATCTGTTAAGGATGGTTCTACCCATCTTCCCCTTACTGAAAATACTGAAGATATGGATGAGGACCCTGAGATACGTCCCATAGGAGATGAACATCTTGGGGTGGATTTGGATATGCTTAACATATCCGATAATCAAGATACTTCCAAACCATCTTCTTCTTCAAAGAATCCCAAAATACCATCTACTCAACATGTTCCTGCTGTCTCGGCGCTTGAGTCACATCTCGCCGGCTTGGTCGTTCTCGACAGGTTGCCTCGGCATCCCCTTACTCCTCAAACCCTTAGCGGTCCTGGAAGCTTGCAAGTGACTGCCCCTAACATGCTCGCCGAAGCTTTTGACAAGCTCAGTGTGGCGGATGACTGCACAGACCATGAGTACTTTGAAACATTGGCTCAGTACAGTCGTCCTGGGTTTGTTCATCACCCAAATTTCCATACTGCTTCAACTGTCCTCCCTTACCAAGAACACTTCAACCTTTTCAACATGGTGAGTATCCTTTTTAATTGCTCTATCTTTTCTGGCTCTATCGTCGTAGGATACTTATGCTTAACATTGTGATTTCAGCATTTTCATCACTGCTTGAGTGTTGCCTCGGCCATCGAGGGTCTTGACCGTGAGAACATTAACCTCAAGAATCAAATCAGTCAACTGACACATGAGGCATTGGTGCGAGGCCAAGAGATTGAGAGGTTAAAGAATGATGCCAGAGGGCGAAGCTTGACAGTCACCACTCAGCAGAGTAAGTTTTCTTCACATCTCTTTTTTGTTTAGTTATTCTGCTTTTCGTTTTGCTTCTTTCGCCGAGCCTTAGATTTCCTGCCCTCCAAGGTTGCCATTCCTCCGATGACGATAGGCTTAGGCGAGCTGAATCCGAAATCGAGATACTTAGTAATAACAACTTTAAGCAATGTAGCCAATTATTCACTTTCCACAAGGACCTTAAATGGTGTCGCCGAGAGTTGGATCGGGATGTTGATATTATAAGAAACCTCTGTGATACTTATCAAGCTGCTCGATCGGAATTAGGCCAAATGATCAACCAACGGGATGATGCACTTCGCCGAGAGGAACTTGCCCTTGCTGCCAAGACGGAGGCCGAGACTGGTCACAAGCGAGCTTCCTTCCTTTGGAAAGAGGAGAAGTCCAGAGCTGATAAATTGGCTTCTCAAGTTATTAGCTTAAGCACTGAAAAAGAGACCGCCGAGTTTCAAATTCAACGTTGGAAAGATATGGCAGAGAGGCGTGAAGCTTTGACAATTGATTTGTATAAGCAATGTTCTACCCAACAACGCCAAATAGAACGAATGCTAGGTCCGTGTGCTAATGAAAACTTTGAGTTTCATATGACTCAGTTTAGGGAAGCACAAGAGGGTATGCGTGGACATGTCCACAACCTGGAAGGTAGCTTTCATAGGGTTTACCCATGACTTATCATACTTATGTTTATTTTTCACCTACTTAACCATGCTTTCTTTTTCTTTGCCTCAGCAACCATTCAGAAGCTAAGGAATGAGTTGGATCACCAAAAGGAGATCGCCAGTGGTTGTCATGAGCTTGAGGTGAAGGTCCAGGAGCTTTCTGATGAGCTCAAGGAGCACAAGTCTTGCCCTGACAAGATAAAAGAGCTATCTGAGAAACTTAAAGAACATGATTCCTGTGTTGGCCAGATTGCAGATCTGAACAAACAGCTTCTTGACCATGCCTCTTGTGCTGGCAAGATTCAAGAACTTGAGATTGCCCGAGATGGACTTCAGATTGAGGTCGCCGAGGCTAAGGATGATGTTCAGTACTGGGAGAAACGTCACAAGGATGATGTCGTGAGTGCTGCCTTTATCGGCGCTCAAGATTTTGCTTACAAGTTCTTGCCTCTAGCGGAAATCTATTTAGCTTATCAACGACCTACTCCTGAGCAACTCGCCATGCAATTGAAAGAGAAAGCAAGCACCAAAGGAAAGGAAGTGCTATGGGCAGAAGAAGATGAAGAAGAGAACGAAGAAGAGGAGGAAGAGAATTATGAATCTGAGGAAGAAAGCTCAGAAGAGGAAATTGAAGATGAAAATCCTAAGGGACAAAATCTGTCCCTTGTTATCTTTGCTGAAACTCTAAAAGGTGGACAACTCGGCCAACCTATCCTCGAGCCAACCTTGGAAAGTACTGTCGCCGAAGCTAACCAACCTGAAGATGCTAGAGCTGAAAATGCCGGCGAGGATAACATAGGAATGGGCGCTAATGCCATCCAGTTGATCGGCGAACAAAATACGGAGGAGGTAATTATCGGCGTTGACGAGCAGAACATAAGAATGGGAAATCTCGGCGAGCCAAATGCTGTTGGAACTGTTAGAAATGATTGCCATCCGGAAGATAGTGGGACAGGCGACATAGGCGTGGATCTTCTCGGCGACCTTGATCAGGACAAGCCTCCTACTCCCAAGAGCCCTTTTCCTGATCCTAGGTGTTAAAGTAGCTTTCCTTCTGCTTTTTGGATGTTGGGGTAGATAGACTGTAGCCTCCTTAGTTTTTGCATTTTTCTTGCTACCTTTGATTTTCTTGTAATGAACCATTTCCCTTTAAATGTTATTATTTTTTTATTGAATGTTGTTTTTATGTCTAATAACATCTGCTTTCCAAATGCAATTTTCCATTGCCATATTTGTTCTTCTTTATTTTGTCTTCAAAGAAATAACTTTCCAAAGAGTGAAGCCCTGGCCCTCGTACCGCCAACAATATCTTATAAATTGAACTAACAATTTCCCAGAGCAACAGGGTAGACCCCAGCCGTATCCGTTACTTGTGCCCGTCGACGATCTAATATAAGTAGAATGGGTTGCCCTCATAGACTTCAATTCACTCCGCCAGGAGTGATGCTATGGCGTAGGCGGATTAGCACACCAGCGGAACCGCCGATGTGATGCTACAGCAAAAGGGGACCTTATTTCCTTACAAACACTTACAGATCAACAAGCAACACGACTGGTCTTACAACTAGCCTGGGTTGGACTAACTAATACGATAAGGACATTCACTCAATGGAAGTAGGTCTTCTGCTCAAGAGATCTTGGCTCTTAGTTGATTTATTAATTTGGGCATTATGTCTTTAAGGATGGCACTTGGCCTTGGCACCTGATCAGGGTTTTGTATGGCATTTGTTGCCTTGGGCCTTTGTGCCTCTATAGATGGCTTTTATAGCCTGTTGCTGAGCGTTTTGCCTCAGCTATTGTGCTCTGGGAGCTTTAAGATTCTAGCTATCATTGTAGTTAGACTACTCAGTGAATGAAAAATGCAAATGACTCAGTGATTTGTTAACGGGGTTCGGCGCATGATAGCAAACCTACGTCCCCGGATCTTATTCGCTGTTGTTTTACATGAGCTAATAAGACTTCTTGGGTATTATGCCCGCTCAAGACTTCGGATTTTACATTGTATCCCTCAAGGATAGTACTTCTTCAGGAACCTGGCGTTCCATGGATGTTCAAGTTGCACGCCATGCTCATCAATCAATATATATGCTCCTAGTCCAGCCACTCTTTTGATGACGTAAGGGCCATCCCATACAGGTTCCAGCTTCCTGCACCCTTCTCGTTGAGAGGGAGGAACTTCTCGCAGCACCAACTCGCCGGGTGAATACTCTCTTGGAATCACTCGCTTGTTATATTCTCTGGCTAATCGCCGGTGATAATTCTCCATGTGTGTAAGGGCGATCAGTCGCTGTTCTTCTAAGTCATCCAGCTTGGCTAGGATCAGATCTGTATTCAGATTCTTTTCCCATGCCTCGTGCTTTGTAGTAGGCAGGATTACTTCAGATGGGAGCACTGCCTCAGCGCCGAAAGTAAGTAAGAAAGGAGATGCCCCAGTTGCTTCTCGAACCGTAGTTCTATATAACCACAAGACATTGTGCAAATGCTCACACCATGCCTTTTTATGCTTCTCCAGTCTTTTCTTCAGTCCCATTCCAATAGTCTTATTGGTGGCCTCTGCTTGGCCGTTACTCTGAGGGTATAAGGGAGTCGATTTTCCCAGTTTGACGCTGTAGTGAGCGAGTAGCTTTCTTATGTTGTCGCCGACCAACTCTTTTCCATTGTCGGTACATATTTCCGCCGGCACACCAAATCTACAGAATATGTTCTCCCAGATGAATGTGAATACTTCTTGTCCTGTCTTCTTCCTGATAGCTTTAGCTTCACACCACTTAGTGAAATAATCTGTCGCCACAATGATGTATTTCCGTTGTCCGGAGCCTGTAGTTAGTGGTCCAATAATGTCGATGCCCCACTTGGCGAAAGGCCAAGGGCTGAGCACTGAATTTAAAGATGTTGCCGGCGCCTTAATTCTTCTTCCATATAGCTGGCATGGCTTGCATCACTGTACATATTCCTTTGCATCTTTATTCATCCAAGGCCAGTAGTATCCCTGCATTCTGACTTTCAAGGCTAAAGCTCTTTGGCCACCATGATTTCTGCAGTCTCCTTCATGGATTTCTTTTAATAACTCATTGCCTTCCTCTCTTGATACGCATCGCAGCAATGGACCTGAAAATGATCGGCGATACAGGATTCCATCTCGGAGTTCATAGTTCGCCGAACGACTGATGACCTGATGAGCTAAAATTTGGTTTTCTGGTAAGGTCAAACGATCCAAGTAATACCGTATCGGCGATCTCCAATCTGTCTCTGCTGATTCTTCAGTACTTGTTGTTAATACTTCTCTTTGCCTTGGCG
>JAJJMA010345420.1:0-12406 GCA_023529015.1 Papaver nudicaule
GAGTTGGTCTCTGCTACATCCCAGACCGAAGTCTTATAGTAGGCTAGAGTTTGTAGTCAGTTTGTACTGGGCGGTGTTCAAAACTGGACGAGGTCCCGAGGTTTTTCTGCAAGGCAGTTTCCTCGTTAAAAAACGTTTGGTGTCTTGTGTGCTTTACTTTCCGCATTATAACTCTGATTTATAATTAAGCACCAAGTAGTACGTTATTACCTAACTGTTGAGATTACTCCAGTTAGAGGTTTGGATATTGATTTTTGAGATCGTCCAAACTCTTTACCATAAGACTCACGAGCCAAAACGAAAAGTTGGTAGTATTTCGGTACCCCTTCTTTTTCAATTATTCCCATCCATGTATTGCATTACCTGATCACCACACGCCGCATCACTCCCCATATATCTTGGATTACATGAATCTTCTTCGCCTTCATACTGACCCTCGAACGCATCCTCTGTATACACTCCAATATTATATCCAAGATATGAAAATGAAAATCTTAGGACTAAGTTTTAATTTATAAACTTAAGAAAGATGTTTTTCTATTTGGGTTTACTCTACTGCTCTTTACTGTTGTGCGCACTGGATCCTTCCATGCATATCATCATCTTCACCGTATTGGGCTTGTATCTTCCTCCCCTCCTCCTCCATGCTTACATCAAGAAGAGTGACCTCCTCACACTTGTCAAATTCCATGTCTGTCAGTTTTTTTTTTTTTTTTTTTTTTTCGAAAATAAGAAGGTTAAACTTTATTGAAAAAGGAAAAAAAAAAGTACAAGAGAATAGATCGCCTAGGCGAGTACAAAGGACTGGTAACTCACACCCAAATCCAACAACCGAAACAACAAAGCAAAGCAAAACAACACAAGGGGTCCTAAAAACTCAAGGAAAGAAAGTAAAGGCCCTGGACCCTGTAACTACCAACCAATCTTCCAAAGAGGACCTAACTGTGTATAACAATAGTCCGCTAAAACAACCTGTAATGGCCTTAAGAAAAGAGAGAACCATCAGCTGCCAATAGCCAGGAAAATTATGCGCTGCCAAAGACAATTCGATGACTAAGAACGTCTCTTCTTAGCTTGCGACCTTTGGCCTCTTCCCAAATTCTGATTTGCTATACTATAGCCTCCATCTTTACTAAAGATGCCTTATTGCCCGTTCCATTGCAGCCTATACAACTCCCTTTCTTTCCTCTTAGCATTATTTTCTTCAAGAGACAAAAACTGCAAGTTTTTCTCAAATTCTAATTAACTCACGTTCAACCAAATCATCTTCACTGACCTCTTCGTCGATTAAGCCTTTCTCTGCACTTGGAGGTCTATCACCAACCACCTTAAATGGTTATTAAAATTCCTTACTTCCATTTCCTTAGTTCCATTGATTGGAACCCGACTGTCTTCTTTGAAGTCACTGAAGACCATGAATGAGTTTCTTTTAGAGGAAAAAATCTTCTTTACCTTCACACAATTTGTAACTGTAGTCGTCCCTCTAGCACCAATCCCATTAATGAATGTTTTGGTACCAGTTTTGGTTGGTGAGGAGTCTTTACTAGTGCACTGAACACTTGTTTTCTTTGCGCCAATATACCAAGTTGAAAATTCAGTCATCGACCCATTTGTCGCAGCAATAGTTATCACTCCAGCACCACTTCCCTTTTTTTCTGGTGAAGAAACTTTGCTAGTGAGGTAATCACTAGTATTCTTTGCATCAATGATGCCGGTAGCAATATCAAACACAAACCCAACTCTACTCCCACATGCACCCATGTGTCCATGTCACTCAATTGTGACGATGTCCTCACTGGGAGCAAACCTTTCAAAGTTTTGCGCTGCTCACTTGTCAAAGACCCATGGAAATCCGAAGTGAAGTGAATATACAACTTACCCTTCATGAATGGTCTCTGATACATGGGCATCCCTTCATTGCTTACTGCCTTGAATGAACCAGGCTTGATGATTTCCCCAGGTTTAGTCTTGATAAGGAGCTTTCTACCATCAAGGTGTGCCAGTACAAACTGAACTCCGCAGAGGGCTTCAGTCAAGGACAATGTGTGGTGATCCACAAACAAATCATCACCAATTCTCCGAAACTTGGAGTGATTCCTCAGAACCACGATAACGATTATATCTCGTGAGACATTGATTATCTGTCCGTTCGGTATTCCCTTCTCAACATGGACTTCCAGAAACTTCTTTTGTTTAACAACTTTCTCACCTTTGCATCGAGGGCAGCAACGGTCCTTGTTGCTGAGGGTTTCTCCTGTACCTCTACACTCATCACCTGGCTGCTGCTGGACCATTCCATGGTCTTTTTCCCTAATTGATAAATTCATACCAGAACCTTGGCAACCAGAACAAGACTTTGATGAAGCACCAGATTTCATGCCTTCTTGGCAGTACACTTGGAGAAAATTACATAGCGGCAAAGGGATAGTTTCTTCGAATGTCGCAGTAAAGATCCTCCAGAGATACCTTCAGGCTCAGGGGATGCACACCATCTTTTTCCCCCGAAGCCAAGGGCTTTACAACACTTCAAGTACTGACAAAAGTCGGCACTTTTTCCTTCCAAGTGCCACGGTAAAGTTTCTTCTGAGGTACCTTCAGGTGCTCTTCCATTAAACATCTTTTTATACCCAGAGAATATTACCCAAAGAAAAAGAGGCTAGAATTTCACAAACAAAGTTGTAGTTGTGAAAAGGGGAGCTCTCTGGTCTCTCTTTTACAACCTTTTTTTTTTCTTTCTTTTCTTGGATTTAGAAACCCAATAGGACCCCGAGGTTCAGGAAATCTAGTGAGCCCCTACGAGGCAGAACCTTAAGAAGAAAAACCCAATTTAGAGCAGCAGCAGCAGCAGCAATGTCAGGCTTGTCATGCAACCGACACAGATACGACGGCCAAGATCACACCCGGTTTTTTAATTAATTAGATGGACGCCCTGAAATGCATGCACGCTCCTGGGAAGGCCAGGATTGCGCCATCCAAAGCCTGGACGGCTGAGATCGCTTCATCGCCACCATTTGACTTTTTTCCATCTTGTGGCCAGGAGGCCACGCACGCCTCACGGAGGGCTCGGATGACTCGAAATACATGGACCATTTCTCCTTAATAAAGAGTTTTTCCCCTATTATATTATAGTGCGGACTTTACAAGCCTCCTCCATACTTCGTCTTTTACAAAGAAAAAAACGTTTTGACGGGCTCCAGCCAATACCTCTAGACCATATGAAACATACGTACGGTGGGGACCAACTTTAGCGGTCTCACCTCAAAAGTAATTACTACCTATTAAGATTAGGCTTACGTTGCCAAGTACAGCTCAGGTTAGAAGGTTTAATTAAGGAAAAATACCAAAAATTTAAAGTGTTCTATTTTAGGTAGGAACCTAGCGGGTATGATGTTTATTTAAAGGCTATTCAGGGTGTTTATTCATCCACTGCAATCCAAGTTCAAGTTTAACTAGAGATATGCTGACTCTTTTAGAGGCAAACAATATGCTTGGGGATCCAAGAAACAAGGTAATATCACATAACACACCATCATAATAGTATTTTAGCACTTTAACTCCATTTGGACCCTTAGCAATCTGCGTTCCAATTGCTCTTTTAGGGGAAGACATTCATGTGCAGAGCTTGGATATTTGGCTTGGTCGAAGGCAAAGAATGGTATTATATGAGATGTAGAAATTGTCGCGGTAAGACAACTCGCAAGGAAACTTGGAACAATTCTGGAATTTATCAGCCATTATGCATGGACTGCAATGCTACGGTGACAGAAGAACCAATGCATGACTATAGTTTATTATATCAATAGTATGTATGACATGCTTACATATCAGTAACTTATTTCAAATGTGTGTGCAGGTATAAGATGCATCTAAGAGTGGTAGATGAAACCAACGATGCAATATTTACCATTAGAGGAAGCGCGGCCAAAATTTTCATGAACTATGACGTTGTTGAGCACTACAGACAGATGCAAACAGACAACAATAAGGAGGCTTTGTCTCTGTTTGAACCCATGATATGCATGGTGTGTATCTTTGATGTGTTGATTGCAGACTGCAACATAGGATCCAAACCTGGAAAATTCACAATTATGGATGTGAAAGAAGACATAGAACCACTGCCGCGTGGTGTTTCAATTTATGGATGAAATATGACATCTTTATACAGTGGGATTAGTTAGGTCAGGTTGTGAAACCTGTTTAATTATCTTAGGAATTGAAGTCGACATATTTAGGCATGAATGGATTTAATATTTTGTTTTTTATTTCTATATTCGGTAAACTACCTATTGTAATGAAGTCAAAAACATGGTGTGTGCGTCGATGAAACGAACACTACGAAAAAACGGATTAATTTCTGTTTGGTAAATATTAACGTCCTCATTGGATTTGATATTATATACATCTATTGATGCAGCAACTGCTATACAAATTAAACTATTTATAAAAAATCGATTGCAAAATAGAGGTGCAACAGAGACTAATCATCCTTTTAAAAATCCTAACAATATAATACAGGGATTGAATACCGAGTGATTATGCTGGTATTCTTAAATAATACATAGGATTGGCCGAGCGTGATGGTCTAGTTCTGTTTTCTAAGGTATGTTTGTACTCATTGAATTCCACAAATTTATGATATTTATATATATGTATAAAATAAAAAAAAAAACTTTCAGCTATTTTCGCCAAGACCAGTCTATATATTTAGCACATAATAGTTATGTGCCTACCAATGTGAATATATGTGAAACTGGTTGTTAAAAAAAACAAAAAGGAACAAATCCAAAGCTAAATTATCTTTTCGCATACTAGATAATAACGCGGTTGCTTATAACTGCAGCTATTTGGATGTAAGACAACCTAATTTTGTTAGACTAGAACAATACAAACTTTCTAAACCTAAGTTAAAGGCTATACATGCTATGAAACAATATTTAGATGATTTCACAATAGTAGCGCAACAAGGAAATATCAGCTAGAAACATAATAGTCAGGCGCTTATTGCTTCCAAGTGAATGACATGTGAGCCAAAAGCGAAAAAACTTGACGAATTGCTTAATTGATGGATATAATATTCTACATGGCTATAAGATTAATTTAAAATATCTCTAATAATCTGCACTGTATTACCACTGAGTATCTCTAGACGACGAAATTCAATGAAGAATTCTCCAAATTGTTAAAGATATGAACCTGCCACCATACTTTTCTACGAAGGTAAAGGTGATTAGAGTTTATGCTGCTGATGAAACCAATGCATTAAAATAAGATAAAAGCTAAAAGTTTTTGGAATCTCACTACGTAGTCCTTACTGAGATCAGGGTTTAGAGGCAGACTAGTATTAATTATAGGATCAAATTGTACCATCTTCTTCCGAAGGTAATAAAACCTTTCTCAGATTCCCCTAGATCTTCTACCATGGCTATTCACGTCTAGCGGCACAAAATTTACGAAGATCCAAATCAACAATTGACCGCATTTGCCGTCTAACTGCACAAAACAAGCTAAGTTTTTTTTAAAAAAAAATTGGGATTCTGAATTGATTTCCCATTAACACAATTGGGCTTGGACAGGGTACATATTTAACAATAGGCCCATAGTGTATTGGACTATCTATGCCCAGAGAGGTAAAACTAATCAGTTCAAAAACCTCGACTCAACTAACATTATTAGGAAAGGAAACTGAATAAGAAGAAGTTACCGACCATAATTAGAACCGTACTTACTTTGGAATCCAATTTCTCAAATTCTATAAGCTTTTACGACTCTATTTAAGTCACTGCCAAGCAGTCAAATGTATATATAGATAAATACACGTATAGCTACCACAGTTCTATAATACTATACAAAACTAGGAGAAAAAAATTAAGCCATAACGTCTGGAATTTTTAGAGTTCTAAGATCTTGGAAAACATTCATGTCCAATACAAGAGAATTGTATAATTTCACATGATTCTTCTTGATCAACATGTAAGTTTATGTTTGAATTCAATTCGCTTAGTAGTCCATATATAAATTACTGATTGGAATTGTCTGCTATAGTTTTACATCCATAATGCTATTTGTCTGACTAATACCAAAATTTACAGGGTAAGCAGACACATGAAATTGTTCCAGCTAAAATATATGCTAATCACATGGGCGTGCTGAAAGGAACAAAAATTGATTGTTGTCCGCGACTGCTCGACTGCAAATTTCAGAGAGAAGTGGAAATTGATCCCTGGAAATCAAGATTTAGTATTCACCCATTCTACCTGTGTCTGCGAACACAACGAAAGCGATCCAGATATTCCGGCACATAAGTTTGTGTTAACCGATATCAATGATCTGGCAACCAACTACGGCTGCATGGACAACTACATTGGTAACACAGATTATTGTTTACGTATATTTTTCAAATATCTTGCTGTACAACCTGCTTCGATAATCTCTCAAATTGTTGACTCTTAATAAGCAGATGTTATGGGCGTTGTAGTTGGGATATCAGACCTAGAAAGAACGTACCAAACATCCAAGGATGTTACCATATTAAGATAGAACTTCTAATATAAATGTAACAGTCAAAAATCCCATTGGTAGATCTTTGACTTTACACCCAATAAATCTCATACAACATCATACAAACATACACACCATACCAAAACAGTTAAGAGATAGAGTTAGAGATACTTGACAGCGAATTACTTGGTTCTTCCTCATGTTTAAGGCTTACATCCAAGGATTCCAATAATAGAAGTTTAAGTTACATTTCTTACCTTACCTCTCAAACCCTTTCTCTCCTAAACCTAGACTATTACTCTTTCAATACTGGATTAGGGAGAGCAAGGAAGTAAATCATTTTTCCTCTCTCTCTAAGCCAGACTAAAATCACACCAACCCCTTCCACAGTGGGGATGTCTCGCCTTATATAGGGAGAAAGTTACAATGGATTACAGCTAATAATGATGGCGACCTCTTCTGACACTATTTGTCCTCTTTCGCCCGCCCGTGACTTTCAACGGTCTTGGCGATAATTCGAAGACTTCGGCGATGCTTCCTTCCTATGGATAAGCACTGCTGACGATGATCACACTGAGTCAACCAGTCAACTCTGACAATAGATCCGTTATGTCCATCCTTAAATGCTCAACCACTTCTCACCTACTTCCTAACTACTCAGCTGTACAGGTTTCCTTCGCCTGGATAAGACTCGCTCTGCCTTACTCGACGTTACCTTGCCGGGTTGAATTCTCTTTCCACCTCATATCGATAATTATTCCCTTAGATGATTCTGTGTATTTTACTTATCTCATGTCCATACGACCTCGCCATTAGGATGGGCTTATTTGGCGACGGTATTTTCTACACTCACATTTTGCCTCTTTCATCTCCAAGATCTTTGATCGCCGGAGGTGAAATTTTCTTATCGCCGAAAATACCGCGTCCACGTTCTCCACTACTCCATATTCCTTCCACGTGTCGCGCATGCGCGAGATCTGCTTTTAACCTGCAACTTGAAGTACCGGTTTACCTCTTCCTCCTATAAATAGTTCTTTCCTTTCTCTTTCAACCCATTTTCCTTCAGTTTTTATCTTCTTTTCTTCAAGCTCTGTAATTCTCCTCTGCTAAACCCTGCCGGAAACCGCTGCCGTCAATCATCTTACTCTCCTACAACCTCCAAAACCAAGCTATTTCGACTCTTTTTCCATCACAACAAACTTCTAAACCTTCCCCTTGAGTGACAATCTTCTGTTCATCAACTTTTCATCTCCGTCTGTTCATCTTTTTCCGGCTGTTCTTCTTTCTGACGCCATTATCTAACATGTAACTGACCAGATCTGAGGGCTTGCACTGTTCCACAATCATCTCGTCAAAACAGATCGCCGAAAACTCGTACGCTACTGCCAAGCCAGCTAAAAGAACCAACTGGAACAATTGGGGCGCGTACTGCGCTTATGATAAGGTTAACGTTCATCCCTTGAAGTTAATCAAATTCGATGGTTTGACTTCCCCGGCAACACCTACAACTCTTGAAGATCTTCGCCGAGATGACCATCATCTTGAGAGGGCGGTGGTTGCCTATGGTACACTTAAGCGGGGCTACGACTTCCCCTTTATGATCCCGTCGATCCTTTTATTTTGGATCTTCTTATGCGAATTGAAAAAAAACCCTTCTAGCTTACAGGTAATGCCATTCGCATCTTGATGGAGTGGAAGCTTCGCCGAAGCAATAGGTCCAATTATCCTGGTTTCGTTCCTGGCTTGTTTGAGCCTTCCTCTTATACCGTTGAGAATTTCATGAAGCAGTATGACGTTTTTCCTTCCAATATCAAAGGAGAGTCGTGGGCGTACTGCTTCGTTACCAAACGTGGAATGGGACCTCAGGACGTCATGCTCGGCGTCGCCGATAAGAAAGAAGAGAAAGGGACCATTACCGCACGAAAGAGTATTGAGGGTGGCTGGTCCAACTTGCCCTGCTGGGTTGAAGGCCCATGGCTAATGGGGTGGCTTGATGAGGCGAAGACGAAGGTTAGAACCAGCTCCGCCGAAGAGTATTCTCGCTTTAAAGATTATGACTTTTTGAAGATACGAGTTCCTGATGCTGCTGCGAAGAAGTCCGCCAAGAGCGGGAAGAGAAAACAAACAGAAGAAAAAGCTGAAGATCATGTAACAAGCATCTACTTGATTTAGAATATATATATATATATATATATATATATTTATTTACCTCTGTTTGTTGCCTGATGTGCATAATGAAACTGATGTTTGTTTTGCAGGGTACTGAGTCTGATCAAGAGCAAGAAAAGCTTCGTAAAAGACTGAAAAGTGCTCCAGAGAAACAATCTTTACAAGAACCTCAGAAGGGTTCAACTGTTCACAGCGTGCCTCAGCCTGCAAAGTCTCTTTCAGAGTCAAGGGCAATAGCTAGCGAAAGTATCCCTGCCTCGGCGAAGCTACCCACCAAGTCTGGGAATATCGCCATTAAACTCAAGAAAAGGACTTCTGCCAAAGATCACACCGATATTCCTAAGCGGGAACCACTATCAAATATTGATGAGGAGATGGAAGCTCAGCCTATCGGGCGATTCCTATGGTAATCAGGAGACTACCTTTACTCCCATGGAAATCGAAGGTACGGGTAAAGACGGAAATCATTCTGATGAGAACACGACTAATATTTCTTCTGACTTAGCGGTATTGACCTTGGACAAGATGCCACTCGGCAATAAACCTGTCATTCCGCCCAGAAGATTTAGTACTGGCATAGCTGTCAACGAACTCGTCGAATCGTTTTCCCGGATGCTCACACTGGAGGGAAAAGAGAAATCGTTGTATTATGAGACCATGTTGACATACTCATCAACTGGCCTTGTAAGGACTCCTGAATTGTCTACGGTGGCTCACAACTTGACTCCTCATCAGCACTTCAACCTTGCTACAGCGGTAACCTTCCTAATGTTTTACTCCAACTTCTTTCACGCATTCGCCATTCTATTCAGTATTCAACTTGTTATACTTTTTTGCCTCAGGGTTATAATCAAGTGCTTAGTTTGATTGACACCTTTGAGGCTCAAGGTGACAGAATCCACGAGTTGGAGAGAGAGAACCTGCGACTTTCTCGTGACTTGAAGGCTGAGAGGGCTGCTGCTACAAGAAAGGAACGTGCATCTTCTGAGGCGCAACAAAATCTCTAAGGTAAATTTCTTATTCTCCTGCTTACCTACTGCATTTGTTTTGCTTTCGCCGAGACCCTTAGACGTCATCCCTTCTAAGGTCGCCAACAGCTCCCCGACTCAAGGCTACGGCAAGCTGAAATCGAGACCGACAAACTCGCTGATGCTAACGCCCGGTAATGCTGGCTGTTGTTCGATTTTGATCGAGATGTTAAGTGGTATCGCCGAGAGTTGAGATATGTTAGCGAACTTAACGAAAATCTTGATCGTGTGGCTAAAGCTGCTCGCTCAGAGCTAGGTTGGATTGAGGGAGAACGAGATGAAGCTATTCGCCGAGAGAGACTTGCTCTGAAAGCGAAAGAGGACGCTATAGTTGATCACACTCGGGTGAATGGCTTGTGGCGAGCTGAAAAGTCCAGGGATGATGAGCTACATCGCCAGCTAATTCATGTTTCCACCGAGAAAGAAACATCTCTACTTGAGATCCAGCGACATAAGGATTTCGTCAAGATATATGGCGACCGTGCTAGAGAGTACTACCAGCAATTGACCTCCCAACAGATCCTGATAACTAGGATGTTAGGCCCTAGCAATAATCAAAGTTTTGAATCCAAACTTACCGCTATTAGTAGTGCTCAGGAAAGCGCTCGCTAGCATGTGCGGGGGCTAGAAGGTAGATTTCTAGGGCATATCGCCGCTGTAACTTTCATGTGCCTCTGTTCTAATGTTATTTCACCTTTCTCATTTTCAGATCAAATCAAGCACCTGGAGGACGAGTTGAAGAAGCATGAGAAGATTGTCAAAGACCACAAAGACTGCACTGATACCATCTCCAAGATGGCGGACCAGTTGCTAACTCACAACGAGTGTGAAGGGAAATTAAACAAGGCCCTAGATGCCCACAAGGATTGTGCTTCCACCATTTCCGAACTAAACAACAAACTCTTAGAGCACAAGCAATGCGAGGAGAAGATCAAAGCTCTGGATGGCAAAGTTGGCTATATTGGGGAGCTCCGCGATTGTCTTCAAAATGACTTGAATCTGGCCGAGAAGAAGCTGGCGGTCCAAGAGGAGAAGCATGATCGTCAACTTCTCATACTGGCTTTTGTCGCCGTTCAAGACTTTGTGAATGAAGAATTCCCTAAGCAAGGACTTGAAGTTCCTGAGAAGTACATCATTCGCAAGAAGGCTCCCCCCAGCAGATCGCCGATAGCGAGGATGAAGGTAGCGAGTCTGGAGAATAAGAAGTACAAGGAGACGAGGAACAAGAAGAGGAAGAACAACCAGAAAAAGGACAAAAGCAAGAAGAAGAAGAGGAAGAAGAAGAAAAGGAAGAAGAAGAAGAAAAAGAACAACAGGTTGGCGAACAACCACAAGAAGAAGAAACAGAAGAACCCAAAGTTTCAGAGAGTGGCGCCGATAACCAAAATGAGAACCAAAGCCAAGAAAGCGGCGCCAAGTGAACTTGAGACTTGCTTGGATTTTCATACCCTTGGAGGATTAATGCAACTTTTTGGCTTTTGCTTTTACTTGTAAGAAATTTACTTGTGTTTCTCCGTATGATGTTTTTCTGACTTTAATGGAAAGTTAACTTTATTTCATTTTCGTTCTAAAGAATGTTTTCATAACCCTTCGCTGATCATCACATTCAAATGGTATGTCGTATGGTTATCCGGCTAGTAAATTCATACTCCATTCGCTATGCTACTTGTGCCTGTCGGCGATCTTATTATAAGTGTTTGGTTTGCAAAGATAGTGGCATGTTGCCAGTCTCCGGGAGTCTTATATTTTTCTGCCAAACCTTACAGATCAACAAGTAGCGCGATTGGTTTTACAATGAATTATACTATATGTTACCCATAGATTCATCATTTGAAGAGGATAGATCAAGGTTCAATCCTTAGCGAAATCAGACCCTTTAGGTGGAAAGCTATTAGCTCTTGCTGACTTTTTAGTCATGGCATTTTGCCTTAGTATTTAGCGCTTGGCTATTTTTGTGTGACCTGATCAGGGTTTTTGTATGAACTTGTTAGTTCTGAAGGGCTTTTTAGCCATGGCATTTTGCCTCGGCAAGACCTTTTTGGTCAGGAGCTATTTGCTCTTTGAGACTTTTTAGTCTAAGGCATTTTGCCTCGGCGAGACCATTGTGGTCAAGAGCTATTTGCTCTTTGAGACTTTTTAGTCTAAGGCATTTTGCCTCGGCGAGACCATTGTGGTCAGGAGCTATTTGCTCTTTGCCAGCGTACTTTGGCGTGTTAAATGGTGTATCTCGGAGAAATGTAAATGACACAATGAGTTGTTAACGGGGTTCGGCGCATAATAGCAAAACTATGTCCCCAGATCTTATTCGTTGTTGTTTACATAAGCTAATAAGATTTCTTGGGTATTATCCGCCCAAGACTTCAGAGTTTTTACATCATTGACTCAAGGATAATATCGCTTGATAAAATTAGCATTCCAAGGATGCTCCAACTCCTTGCCATGCTCATCTATCAATATATACGCTCCAGCTCATGCTCCTCGTTTGACAATGTAAGGACCTTCCCATACTGGCAATAACTTTCTGCAACCCTTTCGCTGGGAGGGTGGGATTTCTCGCAACACCAAATCACCTGGCTGGTACTCCCTGGGAATTACTCTCTTGTTATATTCCCTGGACAGTCGGTAATGGTAATTCTCCATATGGGTTAATGCAATTAACCGTTGTTCTTCTTGTTAGGGCATTGTCCGGTCAAACCCACTAGCGTTGGTAT
>JAJJMA010345431.1:13411-35483 GCA_023529015.1 Papaver nudicaule
TTTTTAGTATAATTTTTTATATTATTTTTTAATCTAAGAAAGAAAATTTATATTATATTATTGCATTAATAAGAATCTCAAAATTCTTTGAAATTTTAGTATAAATGAAGTAAGTAAATCTAATTGTTACCTAGATTTGTCATAAAATATTGATTTCAAACACGCATCATGGGCCAACCCGAGGAACCCAAGATACAAGTTGGGTGGGTTGTGGGCACACCTCCACGGGTTCCATGGGCAACCTGGGCAAAGAAATTTTAATACGGGCATGGCTCGGTCAAACCCTCCAACCCGCCCAACCAACCCAAGTCCCACCCCTAGCAGTATGGTGAGCTCTATGCTAGAAACCTTAAAATGCAGCAACGACGTAGCTATAAAAATGCATCCCTACAGGCTTTAACTACATTTGGCCCGATTAAATATTGTAAGGCTAACTAATAGGAGTGCTAGTTATAGTGCTAGATTCCCCTCCACGTCAGCTATCTAGCGCTACATTGACCTATAAGTGGCAATTGCTAGTTAGCAGTGCTAGTTATAAGTCTAACGCTGAATCATAGAGCGGTGGGGCGCTGAATGGTAAAGTGCAAGATAATCTCAGCCATCAGATCTAAAATATACGTTATCAACTATCAGATCTAATGAGAATATTTGGATCAGCACACTGAATGGTTGAGCGTTGGTTTACTTTTCTACCGCGGGATCATTCAGCGTTAGACTAGCAGTGCTACTTCGAATGCTAGTTCTTTCTGGAGAGAGAAATAACATTCAGAGTATACCACGC
The DNA here is from genome assembly GCA_023529015.1 of Papaver nudicaule. Lineage (NCBI taxonomy): Eukaryota > Viridiplantae > Streptophyta > Magnoliopsida > Ranunculales > Papaveraceae > Papaver > Papaver nudicaule. The sequence continues at coordinate 14,193 of JAJJMA010345431.1, forward strand.
TTTTTCTAGCACTAGCACTCCCATTAGACTTAGCCTAAGGCAAAATCTAGGCATTTGGCGCGGTTAGCCGGTTAATGTGTGATTTTACCAAGTTAAATAGTGAGCTTTTGGCTATGAGCTTTTAAATCATTATCCATTTTCCTCCTCCTTCTCAGTAAAGAAGATGAGATAATCCTTTCATGGATAACTACGTACTGTATTACTCTATTGCAGCCCACTAAGAAAGCATCATCCGTGTTGATTCCTTCCATTGCAAATTAGCCGCCACCAGAGTTTTAAATAGTACCCCACTCGGCATCCACAGGTCCACTCTTATTGGGCCGACCGAGCGAAGCGAGGGAGGACCCTATATTTGGTGACTTTGTGTTATATGAATAGTGATTTTTTTTTTCAATTTAACACAAAAAGATTGGATTTGGTGTTTTGGTGTCCACCTGATATTACTGAGTTACCCTTCCCTGTTTTTAATTTATCCTTTTCTTTTAGACAATTCCGTAGATAAGCTAAAATACGAAGGGTAGATGTGGAAAACAAAAAATCAAAAAACCGGGTCATAAATTGAATTGTTGAGGGTAGTTTTGTCAAAACATCTCAAAAATCGACTGAGAGGTTCCGAGTTCGAATCCCGGTCTTCTCCCAAATTTTAATTTTTTTTTTCTCGACTTCTTTTTCTTCTTCGTCCTCCTCTCTCAATTCATTTCTCGATTTCTTCTTCTTCATCATCATTCCGTCGCTCACCACCATCGCCATTAATGGCGGCAGTCAAGTTTATTAAAATTACCCGCGCCCTGCCTGACCAAGTCAAATCAGTGATCCAACTTGACTAACTCAGACCAGTTGGTGCGACTCGGCCATTAAATCAGCCATTAAAATTTCTCGATTTTCAATTAGCAAGTTCAGCTTTCCATTTCAATTCCATTGATCTTTCCAAAACCCATTTTTCCTTTTCATTCAATTTCGCCATTAACCCATCACACAATCTACAAAGCCCGCACAACTTCTGAACCATCAATTTCTGATTTTTTGGTCTTCATAGTAATCAACACCACCACCTTGATCTGAAATATATTCATCAAATAGAAATTAGGAAAGAAACTGATGCAGCTTTGAAATCAGATAAATTATAGAAATTAGAAACTAACAGCAGCAGAAAGTATACATTCATCTGTTATATGAAATCCAGCATAACTGAACCAATTCTTGTTACAAAAAAAAATGAAACAAAAATTTACAAAACACTCCGAAAGCCAATCGAAAAAATTAGAATTTTTTTTCTCGATAAAATTAGCGAAAAATAACATTACCACCATCAAATCTTCCTTTCAAATTTTCGTTACAATTCCTTGCTGCAATTTCATCGAAATATATGTAATTTCTTCTCGATTTCTATTGTTGAAGCACAAATTTCTTCTATCGGCATCTTCATTTCCTTCATCGATAATAGTAGTTGTAGGAGAACATCAAGTTGTAGCAGTGATATAAGATTTCAACAAGTAAACCCAGAGTCAATTCAGCCTGATAGCAACAGCAACATGGAACAGCCGCACAAAGTACCTCAAGTTGATAAAAGCTAAGTAGTTAGAAGTTAGGTTTCCAAAGGATATATATTTGTAAATTGAAATTACCAAGATTACCCCTGTACGTGTAGGTCTTTGACTCTTTGGTGCTAACATTTGTCAATTACTCTAAAGATTTGTCATCTACGTGTGTAAGTCCCTAATAAAATGGGTTGGTTTCTTTTATTTTATTGCAAATGAGGTAACCAAATAAGTTCACACTTCACACTGCCTAAAAATAAAAAAATTACAATTTTTGAATATTTAGTCTTATATAAATACATCTCGATATATATAAAATTTATATATAATTAATATATAAACATGTCCGCGGCTACATTTTTAAGACCTTGCTCGTGTCCGTGTCTTGATCATATTGGTGAATGCAAGGCACTTCCAGAAAGGCACCAAAAGAAGAAGCGATTGCAAGAATTATCAAATACAAAAATATAGAGTCTAAAGTTTGTTTACTGTTTTACTTACATTTTTTTTTAGCTTTACAAATTCTTTATTCTTTCTTCGGTCGGGTGGCCCACTCCCACCGTGGTAGCGGTCATCTAGTTATTTCAATATTTCCTTTCGATAACTTTGTCGGTTTGGTCTATTAATGCGAGTCTAGCAATTTGTCGCACTTTATGTGAAATTGAGGCGGCTTTAGAATTAGAATGCGTCTTGTATGTAAACGTTGGAAGATTATTGGATATTGGTATAAACAATTAGAGACAAAAACTAGTTTAGATCCAAATTTAAACCAAATAACACTGTAGTAAACGCAAAGTCCATAAGACGGAGAAATTGTCCTTGTCCCTCGTATGTGTGAGTGATTAAACGATCATTTTCCTTGTTGTTGTTTTTGTGGGGGGACGCGTCTTATATTTTTCAGTTCGTTGTAGAACTTATTTAGAGGTTCAAGGTCAAACTAGCGCAGCTAAGGCAATATTCTCGGTCAGTACCAACGCTGATGTATATATATATATATGTCCATCTTACATCTCTATTTCAAACACATCAATTCTTCCTTCCTCTCATTTCTTATTCATCTCTTTTCAGTCGTTTGTATCCCATATTTCCTTCTCTTTCTCCAAAGCTCAAAAACCTTACAACCAGGAAGTATATCCATGGGATTTTTCAGCATCATCAAGGAAGCTTGTAAAATTTCATTCACATGGAAAAAACTATTTTCCCATATCGCCATAGGTATAATCTTGCCTCTAGCAGCCCTTAACTTGAATGAAATTCAAATCACTCACTTCATCCAAACCGAGACTTACCAAAACAATGAAAATGCCAGGCGCCTCGCTTTGAGTATAACGCAATTTGTCTACGCACTGGTTTTAGTATTCTTTACTTTGTACTCGACTTCTATTGTGGTTTACGCCGTTGCTTGTTTCTACACCTCCAAAGATATAACCTTCAAGAATGTTAGCAGTGCATTTAGTAAAGTATGGGGGAGGCTCATTGTAACTTTCTTGTGGTATTTACTCATCATGGTTATATACTTGAGTGTGGCAATTGGTTTGCTAATTTGGTTTTCGACCACAACCGGTGACCTGCGAAATAAATTAGCTATAGCTCTGCTTGTTCTATCAGTATTTTACTTTATAGGACTAGTTTACATAACCCTCGTTTACAACGTCGCGACAGTAGTTTGTGTATTGGAAAAGGATTACGGTAGAAAAGCCTTCGGAAGGAGTATGAAATTGATCAAGGGTAAGATATGGGTTTCTTTCTTTATCTATCTCATTCTTGATATCGTATTTACGGGTATATTGGTTGCATACTTGCTGGTGGTTTATCAAAGCATATTGAGTCTAGTGGGCAAAGTATTTCTGGCAATAGGTTGTTATTTGTTGATGACTGTTCTACTTCATTTCTATTTTGTCATTCAAACGGTGATCTATTTCAAGTGCAAATCTCACCACAACGAGAACATATAGGATGTTGCAGAGAATTCTTATGTACAGTTGGTCAGGGAAAATCAGGTAGAACGAGTATCCGTTTGATGAATCTGCAAGACTGTCTGTACCAGATGTTATTATTTCTTAGATGATTTGGTTATTCATTGGGCACTTGCGTTGTAAAGATCTCCGTGTCTCTTAAATTCTTTTGTATGAGTGAAATTATAAACAAACAGTTGAAATTTATCTCGATCTTTATTCAATTTGTCTCAATTGTCTTATCCTTTTCCCCTTTGACAAACCAGTATATTAGAGGAAGCACTATGGTTCTCATATTGTGTGCATTTTGCACAAAATGTAGGTTAAAAAAAAGTAGCCAAAAACGCAAGTACTATGATTGAGAGGCGGTCATCCAAAGTCCGTCACTTTTTTGGGGTCGGCTGTTGAGTGTCCGACCCCCCAGTCAATGTTTGACTTTGACCAGAAACGCCTTATAATCATTCTTCACACTTTGCAAATATACTCACACCCAATATTTTTCACCCAAAATTCGATTTTCAAGTTGTTTCACTCAATCATACTTGCATTAAAAATGAATTGAGTTACATTGTGCTGATAAAAAAAAATATTTTTTTTATTTTTTTTTTTTTTTTTTTTTTGAAAAACAAGGTACCTTTCATTAATGGAAATTCAAGGATACAATGAGTTTAAGATCCAAATAAGAGAATATAAAAGAACACACCGTAAAAGTACAATCCCGAGAAATCCGACAAGAGAAAGAGAAGGATTACCGGAGGTAGAGAAATACAAGTATGAATTAGATCCGATTAAATAGGTAGAAGAATGGTTTTTCATGGAATTATAATCCAACCATTTGAATTGTTTTTCTTCTTGGAAAAGAGATGCTCCCAAAATAGGAGTAATTTGCTCAAATCTCTTAAAACCTATGACATAGCTTCCATCGTCAGAAACACCGTTGATGAAGATTCCGACGCCGGATAATTCATAGATGAAGATTCCGGTGAAGATTCCGTCGTCGGAGACAACAAAGATGAAGATTCCGTCATTGGAGCATATCACAAGCGATCTTGAAACCCAAATAACCCAAAAACGACCATTAAAGCCTAGATAAACTCTTGAGAAGAGTAGATAAAACCACCGAAACGGTGTAGATAACTCACCAAAAGATGAGTAGAAAACATCAAAAACTAAACTAAAACACTAAAGAAACTAGAAAAACAGTAAAGGGAAAGAAGATCTGCTCAGATCCGGCCCCAAAACGGATTGCCGGTGAAGGTTTTTTTTCTTTGGGAAAGGGGCTGCTAGAAGAGAGAGAGAGAAGAGAAGCTACCATAGAGAGATGAGTGGGATTGAGAATCTAAAATCTAGTTACATCGTGCTAAATTACATCATACTGATAAAATAAAATCTAAATTACATGTTACAGATAAAATTAGTCAATTTGAACATAATCATAAAATTAGTCAAACCCCGGAAAATATCCTCTGAGTAGTTCATACGCCTCATCGAACTTAAAAGGTCCACCATATTGCCTTTGCAATTGATGTCGGCCATCTCGAGTCTACATAATCCAAAATAAATATAGTAAGTTATTAAATAACAACCTATATGTTCACTTCAACTTGCAATAATTTGCTTGAATAATTCACCAAGTCCTAGTATGAATCGTTCATGTTTTGACGATGAAGTGTAGCAACAACTGAGACGAATATGCGAATATTGTTCTTTATGGTCCTAAATTAGATCTCATTGATTTCCATTCTCTCCCGTTCGGATTTTGGGTAGCCGCAGCAAAGGCATTAAAAATCCTTTCTCAGAAAACTGATTTTGTTTGAAGTACACCAACAACACCATCCACAACTATATGTATATAAGCATTTCTAAGAGCAACATCTTCTTCGGCAGTGAAATTGAGCACCATATTTATGTATGTTTTAAATGAAAGATTTAGAGTGAGTGAAAGTTAGAGTGAAAAATCAATGAAAATGGTATTGATTGGGATGAATTTTGAGTTGAGAAGAGTGAGTTGGTTTTATAGTGAAAATACCCAACGGATCTATTTTTTACTGTAGCAATTTCGACCGTTAGACTAGATTTTACAATTGAGAATGAGTGGTTTAGATGGGGTGTAAAATGGGTGTAAGGAAAATAAAATTCAAACGAATATAAAAATCGAGGGGCGGCCACTGAGTAGGCGCCTATTTTTTTTGGCGCACATTGAATGGCCGTTGGCGCTTACTGAGAGGGCGCCTGGTGCGACCATTGGGTGTCCGCCTAGTAAAAACGACATAAAACATGCCACAGATGTATCTCAAGTTTTAATTTGTTGTAGAACTTTTGCATAGAATGTATGCTTTTTTACTTATCTTTCATCCAAAAAGAGCACCATAGTGCTTGCTCTTAATCATATGATAGACAATTCTCATTTCTTCCTTTTCCCCTCGATAGTCCTTGGATTATACATAAAAAAACTCATAACATCTCCAATGAGAGATGTTGTGCTTCCTATTTTTGTGTCTGCGTAGGATTTTTTAAGATTTTACCTAAAAATGTTCTCCTATTGGAGTATGATACATGAATGCAAGACTCCAATGGAAATGGTTAGCGTCACATCCTTAGAGGAATCCTCTAAGAGCATTTCCAATGGATTGCCAGGGTCTTTCCTATGTGGATGTTCTATTAAAACATCCTCTAATCAAAATTTTCTTTCCTATGTGAATGCAAGACTCCGATGGAAATGGTTAGCGTCACATCCTTAGAGGAATCCTCTAAGAGTATTTCCAATGGATTGCCAGGGTCTTTCCTGTGTGGATGTTTTATTAAAACATCCTCTAATCAAAATTTTCTTGATTCTAGCAAGTTTAAGAAATCCATCTCCAATGGAGATATGTCTTAATAATATTGTTTATCGATATGTAAGAATGTAATTGGCTAAACATTTTTGAAAATTTGAAATTTGTAGGTGAACTTACAACTACCAAATTAATTTTAAGATAAAAGGATAAATGAAATCTTCACAACTTCTAAGATATCTTCTAAAACTAGAGTGAGGATCTATTTGAGGATGTGAGAGTAAGCACTATGGTGCACTAAATGTAGAGAAATCTCTACAATGTAGAGAAAGCCAACCACTATGGTGTGTGTTTTTTCTACATTGTAGTGGGTGCTACATTTGTGTAGGGCCAGATAGAGAAACTATCTCTATGCGGAAACCGGGTTTCCGCCTATTTCTTTATGGCGGAAACCGAGTCTCCGGATTTTTAGTTTTTTGGCCCCACCATAATACACTTTAATGAAAATTTCAAATCCCTTGGATAGACTTACTCGACGGTTACGAATAACGTACTTCTTGTGTTTGCTTTAATTATATAATCAGATATATAATGCTGAAAGTAAAAGCACACAAGACACCAGAGATTTTTTTGAACGAGGAAACTACAACCTATAGAAAAACCTCGGGACCTCGTCCAGATTGAACACCATACAGTATTAACTGTTTACAAATGCTAGCCTACTATAAGACTTCGGTCTGGGATGTAGCAGAGACCAACTCTAGCCCTCCAAGCGAATTGGATACTGTCTCACTCCTTACGTCTCTTGGATCCCGCAAGACCCTACGCATTTGATTCCCCTAGCTGACGTCCTTTACAGGCCTAGGAGTTGTTTTAACCGCTGTTAAAGGCTTATGTTAACAATACCGGCTTTGCAACCTTAATTACTAACTGTATGTTTCGAATTGTCCTCTTCAATTTAACATACGTAAGTTGACTTCCTTCTGATTGCTCCAGGTCATATGGAAATCTACTTTACAAGCGGGGGATGAAAGTAAACCGAGTAAACTATGCCCAACTTGTCTCTACCTCAGATGTGAAAAGAATCACTTAAGAAACTTACATAACTGGAGCTAACTAGATCTTACAACACTGTGTGCAACCGTACATTGCTTCCTTCAACGTTGTATGTAACGTATCAGTTCTTGAATGGCATTATTGCGGAAGAGAAAGACGGTAAAATAGACAAGAACGTGATCAGGTTACCAAGGTTACAGGTTAATCTGATAACAACCGCAAAGGTACGTTATCACCTACCTGTGCTTCCCAACTCTCAAGAGAAGTCTTTATAGTCGTTAGGTAAATCCCACAGAGGAACTGTTACCTAATAGAGGATGACTACCACATCAAGCTTACACCGAGTGCAAAGAGTTTACGATCAATTCCACAGAGAAATTTCACGTATGCTTGATGCTTGTGGTTTTCGTTCTTTAATCCTCTATTTATAGCACTCAATAAGATAGGTTGCTTTGAGAAAAAACAACAGATTTCTTAACCTACAAGTTAGCAAGTGCTCGTGTAAAACGTGCTTGTTACTTAGCTTGCACACAAAGAAACCCTAGGTTAATCTCAATTGGAATTCTTTTAACATTTATCTGCCAAAGTGGTTTGTTAGCTCTTAATCGCTTCAAGATAGAAATCTAATGACCATGAGAACACCTTTATCATATTGACTCATTGAGATTCGTTAGATGGACCACATAAGATATTTCGTGATAAACCAAGTCCAACTAAGAGATAAGGAGTTAGCTGTTTAAACCGCGTGAAAATCCCAAAGAATATTCACTTGAACGGTTCGTGAACCGTCCATCTGAATTCCGACCAAATACATCGAATCTGTGGTTCACGTACATGTACGTGTACAGATTGACGTTTTGGAACTCAGGAGTAAAATCCGGAGTCACTGTTCACGAAACGGTTCGTGAACCATCGTCTCTCAGATTAGGGTTTAAACTGGATCCGCTGGAAGTTCTGGGCTGGGCCATTACTTAGACGTGTGAGACGCCCTCAGCTATAATCCATGGACTCTGCTCTAGAATACTCCTTTAGATTCATCCAGATTCCTACATGTGATTTGCAAGCAAACCATTGCTACGGAAAATGTATTGAATCTATCTCATGTACCTTGTAAACTTATAGTATGGTGGGAACACATACTAACATAACTCATGGTTATGTAGACAAGAGCACAAATCTTAATCGCTATATCTCTACTAAAGTAGTCGGCTATTTCGAAAGATAAAATAAGTAGAATAGAAGAAATTCCATAAAAAATCATAAATCCTACTAACCTTTGTCGATGAAGAATATTTGATGTCTTCTTTGTAAACGCAGTCTTCGTCTTCAAGGTCTCTACGACTTCGTCTATATCCAATTCTGAAATCTAAACTATAGTAGACTAAATTAAGAATTGTGTTTTGACACCTAAAACTGACAAGTAGATTGACATACCAACACCAGTGAGTTTTACCGGACAATGCCCTAACAAGGTCTATCAAAGTCTTACGATCTTGTTTATTATAAGGTCCTTCTCTTCTGATATAAGGCCAATCAAGATCGTAGTGATTAGAACATCTCTTTATCTATTAACCTGGATTTGTCAGCAAACCGCTTTCGGTTTGTGTGCCTAACCTATAGATGTTGAGTGGAATCAAGATCATTGTTATTGGATTTGTTTTTGCAGGTACAGGTTCCTCTAGATCATATCATATTGTACTGCATCCATTATTGCTTGATTCCAACTGGGACGACAAGGTTGCTATTTTAGGAGTTTTGGTTTCAAAACCTTGTTTGATATCTCGAGGGTTTATTAACCAAGTAAACTTAAATAGCCTCGCTCTTGGTGTAAAACGACTTCGGTGAAATATCTGTTAAGTTACCAAGGATATCATTTAGTGATTTGACCTGCCACTATTTGGTTGTTGTCCATAAGGTTGTAGTCGTCCGATTGGAGGTAAGGTAGCGATAGTCTTCACGAAGGACTGTGGAGCAGCTCTTAGGGAAGACAGGAAAGGACGTCTGTTTCTCTAAGGGAGTACATGTGCGTGATTACATTGATGTGGTTGGAGGCGTAGGAATACTGAGGGGAAATCTTGGTGACTAATAGTCGTATCAGGGTCATATTGTCTGCACCATCTAGTCCGAAGTCTAAGAGTAGGTGTGTTGGCGGCTTAATTCTTAAGAGTATTCAAACTGGACTAGGTCCCGGGGTTTTTCTACGAGTTTGTAGTTTCCTCGTTAACAAAATTCTTGTGTGTACTTTACTTTATTTCCGCATTATATTTGACTTGTCATTTATAATTAAATTATCGTACTTGATTGTTGACATTGTCTTTCGTTATCTTGTATTGATTACCTATGTGTGATTCAATCAGTTACGAAAGCGATCTTGTTCTTGAGTTCTTGATTACAGGAACCGTTCAAGGTTTGACTTATAGGTTGCCTAAAATAAAAGATTGGTTGTGTACTCGGTACCCTCGTCTTTTCAGTGTGTATGAAGTTGGTAAATCTTTGAGAGCGCTAAAGTTTGCGAACCAATTTTTTTCCGGCTCAGGAACTGGAGTGGTCAGAAAAGTTCCTGAATTCAAAAACAACTTTGGGTTCATGAACCTGATTTTTTGTTTCGTCACTGCTCCTGTTCATAAAAGTTTATAAACTCGAAACTATTTCGGGTTCGCGAACTGTTGTGCCTGGCCAGAAACCGTCTTTCATACTTGGTGCATATTCTTTCTTTAGTTTAAGATAAACTTTTTGCACGCTTTGTTGTTATCATTCGCGGTATCATTCCTTACGGAAAACGTTATGATTTCCTTTTAAGAGTAAATCAAATCTTGTGTTACAAGCTTGTATCTTCGATTGCAATACTTGATCTTCATGTTCGTTCTTATGTATTGCTTGTATTCCATGAATTGGTTCATTGTGATGCTTGACTGATAATTACAACATGATCTCACGATTACTGTATCTCAAAAGTTATGCTACCAATTCTTATGTTCGTAATTGACTAAGAGAGACTTTTGATGATAGTTTTTCTTAAAGTTATGATCTCTTAATTCGCCGAATTATGAAGTTCTACTCTCAATTCATATGTCCGTAACTAGTTAGTAAAGGAAACTACTTATAATTTTGGATGCCAATTTGCCTGTAAAATTGCTTGTCCAAGTGTGTTAGAAAATCTTTTTCTCGAAAAGATTGTTCTCGTTGTTTTCTCAAAGAATGACATCACATTGGAGAGAGTTCACATTGAACTTGTGCTTAAATTTCCATATTTTTCTAGGGTGTATGACTGTGGAATTTTGGAGAATGTTGTACCTTGATCTTTCCATTAACACCGGTGAAAGGGTGTAAGTGCTTTGGACCAACACCTCACAACCAAAACAATACCATTTCCATTTTACCTTATAGTTTCCATATAACTTGATTCTTGTCTTTTGCAAATCGTCAAGGCACTCAATTGCGTACTTGATCAAACCCTTGTCCTATAATGGTGCTTCATACTTCATAGATCTCCCTGTCTCGAGTCTCATCCATCGCTTTATTTGACAGCTATGATTCAATGGCATTTAGGACTTGACTAAAACATTACTCTGCTACAATTTTTATTTAGATTCCATAAACCATGCGCGTCTTCATTATTTCATTTATTTATTTTCTGATCAATAATTTTTTGGTGCTGATGAATTTCGAACAAGAACCTCTTATATCATCACCCAATTAACTTTACCACCGTACTACAATTATATCATCTGTTGTTGTTTCTTCGCAAGCTATGGCGATTAAGTTTCCTTAAACGCATAACGAACACTTTAGCCAGAAAGATCTAATTTTCACGATAAATTGTTTGGTAGCGTATCTACTAGTGGAACGGTCGAATAGATATGGAGCCATGGAGGTATATAAATTATTGCCAAAAAATCAAGTGTTAAGTTGCAGAATGGACCATAAACCAACCATTGATTCTTATTCTTTTACCATGGACTGATTTAAAGAGACGCATAGTGGGCTAGATATTCTCTTAGAGAGATCAACTTTGTGAGCTTACTTGCTGCTATTATGTATTTTGATCTATGCACGCATCTTGGGTATGCATGTATTGTCGTTTGTACTTGCTCATCATATTTTTCACTACGAGTTTCTAACTGGTACGAAGGGCGGACATACGAGCAATCAGAGCAAAGTCACTGGAAGCCAGGTTCTCATCACTCAGTAATGCAAGTAACTTGGGACCCGTAGTCAATTTAGTCTCCTCCAGAGTCCAGAAGCGCCACCTAGTCTATATACCACGTTTAGTTGGTGTAAAATAAGATTTTAGCGCTAGGATAAAGCACCTCTCCCAAGTCCCAAATCCCCCCAACTCCAATTGCATACAAGCCGCCACCTGAGTGTCCAGCTGATTGCCTGGTTGTGTTTTTTGGAACCGCAGATTATCCATAGTTTTTGATGTAGTACATCTTTAGTACTGCATTTCTTATTTATGCATTACCTATTTTATTCTACTCTTACGAGTATTCCTTATTTAGACAAGACTCTTTTACTTTCCTAGTTTAGGTTGGTTTCCTTTCTTTCTCTGTTAGTCGGTTATGTAAGCCTATATATAGGCCAGTTCTCTTGATGAGAAGACACATCTTATTATTATCAATTATTATTCAAAACCCTTGATTATTACAATCAATTATCTTCCAGTTTCTGACGAAACTTCTTTCTCTTTAACAAATATAGTTTCTGACGAAACTTATTTGTTCTTCACCCTAGCATCCGCCATTAGTTGGCATCTGAACAACGGTATCTAGAACTCGATCCTGATACCTTAAGCTTCCGCAACCCTAGAAGAAAAAAAATCTTTCTTTAAAACCGTTATTTTTTTTCTCTTTAGCGCAATGGCAGATAAACCAGTTATGCAAGCAACCACTACACCATATATGGCAGAATGCAACAAAAATTAGCAACGGCAATGTAACAGTTGCGATGTCGCAACTGTATTTGGTATGTTGCTAAATTTTAGCAACGGGGAGGTTGATGTTGCTAGCTACGCAACTGTTGGTCTAATGTTGCTACTTGGCAACAGTTGGGGTTTAAGCGTGTGAACCATGTGTGTGCAGGGTAACACTTTTTGTTATTTTCGCACCCCACATGATTTAGCTATGGGGATTTTGTGTACCCAAAAAGCACAGTCGAGGTAAAATAAGAGAAGGAAAAGACTAGGTTTTTTCATTTCTCTTTCGTTCTATCTCTCGTTCTATCTCTCTTCTCTGCTGTGCGAAAAATGGCGATAAACTACCTTGGTCGTCGTTATCATCGACATCAATACCAAACACATATATTTTTGGTCGTCGTAGAAGAAGATTTACACTGAAGATGTAAACCCGATGAACTAATTTAGGTCTTCTCATTTTTTTAGATCGATTCTATGAACCCTAGATTCAGATTTTTTTCTTAAATTTTTCAAAGATTCTCGTCTTCATTCTTCCTCAGGTGATGTTAGGGTTAAGTCAAAGTTCGATTCATGTTTATTCCTGTTTATCAAAGTTCTAATTTGTTAAATTAATTAATCTCCGTTCTTGATGAACACTAAGCCTTCGATCCTTTGGAGGACTATTCGTGGGTAAGTGTATCTAATAAACCCAAACCCTAATTTGATTTTGAGTTTTTGTTTGATTTAATGATTAGATTTTTCGTTATTTGGTTTGTTTCTCTCTTGATTTAGAGAGTATGAAGGTATCCACTGTTAGAAATTAGGGAAAATTTAAGTTCAAATTTGATTTGAAGTGGCATTAGGTTCTCTTACTGACAATTCTACGATTTGGGTGTAAATTAGTTATAATAATAATGGGTTTTCATACTCAAAATGACTAGATTCCAGGGTTTTTTTTGTTGATTTTGCCATGTATCTTTGGCTTGCTGTTTTACATACTTACACTGGCTTGCATGACATACCTACAGTGTGGTTTGCTATTTTTGTCTGTTGGTGTTTTTTATTTTGTTCTAGAAGAGCAGCTGCTGACCTAGAATGTGAAACTGTTGTACTTGTGTTGCTGCCATGAATGGTATGAGCTATGGGGAATGATTGAAGTGGTTTTAGATGATTCAAATGTTGAAGAATGATGGGTTCAGCTGGATTTAGAGTATGGCAACGACATGGGTTGAGTTCCAGGCTTAGCTTTAGAGATGGATTTACACAGTTCCTGCAGATTTCTGTCAAGCTTGTGTGGATGTTGTACTGTCTTAGGCTGTGTACTTGTGCTGTGGATTTGGAGCAGGAAATGGAGAGTACAAGTGCTGCGAGAAGATGGAACTGAGATGCTTGGTAGAGGAGAGTTTGGGTATGATTTAATTAGATGGAGATTTGGCTGACAGTTCAGGTTGTATTTCAGCTGGAATTTTAGTCCAGAAACAATGTCTTTTTGCAGCTGTTATAAATGTTTTTGTTGCTGGCTGTAAGGGTTATTTACCAAGGTTAGTGTATTCTCGGTCTCCCCTCACTTAGTAACTTCTCTTGAATTCGACTAGTTTCTATGAAGGTGGATCTTTATCTTGGATTGTACTTACTGCAGGTAAGATTGGGTCTTCCCGGGTGGAAACAACAGTACTATAAAGAAAAGTTTCTGGTGGATGACACTGAAAGGACTCGGCAAGATCTTGTATGCCATCATCTATTTGAAGAGTTTATTTCTCTAACTCGACCATGAATGCATCATGTGCACATGAAAATAGTTCATGTAAAATCATGGGATTTCAGCGAGACCATAAGTTGCTTTCTTGTTTAGAAGACTGACACATTTTGATACATACAGGTCAAAAAGTATACTGAAGGCTTGTGTTGGGTTCTGGAGTATTACTTCTCTGGAGTTACTTCTTGGACTTGGTAATTATTAGAAGAATTAATGTGTTTTGCATTTGCTAATTGAGTATTTCTTCAGTCGATATTAAATTGTCGTACTCAACAGGTATTATCCCTATCACTATGGACCGTTCGCTTCTGATTTCCAGAATCTTGGGAGCAGTTGCATCAAATTCCAGTTGGGTGATCCATTCAATCCCTTTGATCAATTGATGGTTATTCTACCCCCAAGAAGGTAAAACACTATTTTCTGGTAAAGAACTGTTTTCCGTTAGGCAGGTCAGTCTAAATAATAGGTCTTTCACACAACTAACATAAAGTTTACCCTTATGTAGTGCAAGTGCACTTCCTGAACCATATTGGAGTTTAATGACTTCGGAAGAATCTAATCTAGTCGACTTCTATCCGACGGGTAAGGAATCACTTTTGTGGATTTGATTGGCTGCAATGAAGGGTTGAATCACATCGTAACTTTTCATGATCATATTTTAAGGTTGACGTGGATGGGAAGCACTACTTGTGGCAGGTTACTACTAGATCCTTCGCCTCATTATTAGTTCAATTTTGTATTCTAGTAAGTGTATGTAATTTTACGGTTTAACTGATATTGAAGGGAACTGCCAAACTTCCCTTCATTAATGAAGAAAGGCTGCTCGTAGAAACCAGGAAAGTTGAAAAGGAACTAAAGGTAATGGACAATGTATAACTGACTCTTGCAGTTCAAGTTGATTTGTAATCTCACAAGTTGTATTTCTTTCCTTTTTCTCCAGCCACTGATACTGCCGTTAAAATGTATAGTTCATTTCTGTCATAAACGTTTGTAAAATTCTCTCAATTGGAGAGTAAGAATTAATGTGTATGCATGAATTTGTAAGGACTGTACAAGTAAGAATAAGAATTGTTGTAGGTAATTCTGTGTGGCTCAGGGAAATAATATTTGTTGGGGAATCACTGTTTTGACCAGGTTAAGCAAGACTGGCCTGCCTTTGACCAAGTCAAAGGCTGACTAGGTCAAAGTCAAGGTCGGTCTTCATTGACCTGGTATTTTTTTTTACTTTGGTAAAAAATTTAGCAACAGTTCTGCAGCTGTTGCGAGGAAAAAATCTAGCAACGTGAGCTGGGCCGTTGCCAAACTGTTGCTACCCAAATTAAGCAACGGCAACATTACCGTTGCTAAATTTAGAAACACCGTGTTTAGCAACGGCTCGCTGGTGTTGCGAGTCAACTACGCAACTGAAACTGGCTGTTGCATACAACCAAATATGGTGTAGTGAACCCTTGATGATGCAGTGAGTAAACTTGAAGCAAAAATTGAAGAAAGTGTCAAGAATCTTACCGAAACTTTTGAAAAGAGGTTTACGATGAATGGAAACTTTTTTATCAAGATGGCAAGACATATCGGTATGAAAGAGGAAGATATTCCTGGATACAAAGAAAAGAAAGAAGATGAAGAAAAAAAAAAGAGACAAAGATCATTAAACATTCTTTCTACCGCGGCACAGATATTCCAGATGATGTTAGAAGTCAGCTAAAGTTAAACTATCAGTTTGATAGCTTTCTTGAAAACCCAAGAAAGAAACTTGTAATCTTCAACCTTGACAGCGATGAAGAAGATAAGTTAGAAAAAGCTCAAGAAGAGAGATGGATAGAAGACAAAAGATTGAAATCTGGTCAGAGCCCCTACGGAAATCTACCAGAATATAAGTTGAAAGCCGACATCCCTAGTTTTCATGGTGGTTTACAAATTGAAGAACTTTTAGATTGGTTCTATGAAGTAGAGTCGTTCTTAATTTGAGTTTATGGAAATACATGAGAGTTATAAGGTGAAGTTGGTCGCATACAAACTCAGAGGAGGAGCAGCCGCTTGGTGGGAGAAACTTCGTGACGATCGAAGCAAGTATAATAAACCTCCTATACGTACCTGGAAGAGAATGAAGGAATTGTTAAAAGGTAAATTCTTACCAAGGGATTATATGCAACAACTATTCATTAAACTACAAAACTGTCGACAAGGAGCTAGGCTTGTTGAAGTTTATACATCAGAATTCTATGCTCTTGTTGCTAGAAATCATTTGAATGAAGATGAGGAACAATTGGTTGCACGTTATATTGATGGTTTGAATAGACTCATTCAGCAAGGGATGACTCAATCTGTTTTCACTATGACTGAAGCTGTTCAACAAGCTATGAAGGTAGAAAGTCGTGTTTTACGTAACTCGAATTCTACTTATCAAAGACAAACGCGAATGCAGAATTATAATAGAACTACATATCCCGGAAAGCCGAACTATTTTAATACTGCAAGTCCAGAAGATTTGTATGGTACTCAAGCAAATCAAGAAGAAGCTAGGCAAGTTAAGCAACCAACAGTCAATTCCTCCTACAAGCAAACAACACCTCTGGTTGACAGTACACCTTTGAATATACAACCACCAACTCCCGGAGTCCGCGCTAAACCACCACAGTTCCCACCAAAACCTCAGAATGCTTACACCAAGTATCGAGGAGATAAGTGCAACAAGTGTGGCCTCACTGGTCACAACTCCAGTGATTGTCGTAAATTTCATGGGTACATTGGTGAAGTCCAGGATCATGAAAAGACACAAGAAGAAGGATGGGACTATGGAGAGCAAAGTTATGAACACATGCATGAATCTTATGACACGGATTTTCTTGGCATGATTCTTCCTATGTTGCTTACTGAACCATGTCTTTCACAAAGGCATAGTATTTTCAGATCTCGGTGTTTTATTGGAGAAGAATGTGTTAACATGATCATAGACAGTGGAAGTACAGAGAACTATGTGGCTGCTGATATTGTGGAACAATTGGGTTTGCCAGTTACATCTCATCCAAATCCATATTCTGTGGGTTGGATAAACAGTTCTTCTACACAAAAGATAACCCATCAATGTCTAGTGAAATTTTCATTCCCTGTATATGATGATTACGCTCTTTGTGATGTGATAAACATGACTGCAACACATTTACTTTTGGAAAGGCCGTGGCAATATGATATCCAAGCTACTCATGATTGTCATGAGAACACTTACACGTTTGAACATGATGGTCTCACGAAGGTGTTGTGGCCTATTCGATCTTCTTCAACTGTAAGTACACATTCAGACCGAGATATTGCTGCTCTAGTTGGTACCATTGCTCGTGCTTCGAAGCAAACTCATTCCTTGAGTTCACATGAAATTGCTAAACCTATGGTGGAAATTCCTGAAAAGGTACGACATTTTTTTTATCATGCTTTAGTGACTTATTTCCAACAGAATTACCCAATATTTTACCACCTTTGAGAGATTTGCAACATCAAATTGATTTCATCCCTGAAACTTCTCTTCCTAATCAAGCTCATTATAGACTAAGTCCGAAAGAGCATGAGATATTACAGGGACAAGTTGATGATCTTTTGCAAAAAGGACTGATTAGGCTTAGTAAAACTCCTTGTGCTAGTCCAGCTTTTCTAGTTGACAAAAAAAATGGTGGTTATCGTATGTACATTGACTGTCGAGCTCTAAGTAGAGTAACAATTCCCTATAGGTTTCCTATACCTAGGATTGATGACATGATAGACATGCTTGCTGGTTCTAAGGTGTTTACTAAACTTGATTTACGAAGTGGTTATCATCAAATACGTATTCGTGAAGGTGATGAGTGGAAGACTGCTTTTAAAACTCGTGAAGGGTTATATGAGTGGCTTGTAATGCCATCCGGGTTATCTAACGCTCCTAGCACATTTATGCGTCTAATGAATCAAGTTTTGCAGCCTTTTCTTGGAAAGTTTGTCATAGTTTACTTTGACGACATTCTTATTTATAGACGCAATGAAGAGGAACATGTTGAACATTTATCTCAAGTGTTTAAGGTTTTACAAGAGAATGTACTATATGTGAACTTAAAGAAGTGCACTTTTCTCACCAACAAAGTTACATTGGGTTATATCTGTTAGGGCATTGTCCGGTGAAACCCACTAGCGTTGGTATGTCAAGCTAGTTGTCAGTTTTAGGTGTCAAAACTCAATTCTTGATTTAGCCTACTAGAGTTTAGATTTCGGAATTGGGATATAGACAAAGTAGTAGAGACCTTGAAGACGAAGACTGTGAAGACAAAGAAGACATCAATTATTCTTCATCGACAAAAGGTTAGTAGGAGTTATGACTTTATGGATATTTTTCTATTCTACTTCATCTATTCTTTCGAAATATAGTCGACTACTTTAGTAGTGATAATAGCGATTGAGATCGTATTCTTGTGTAACGTGGCCTTGTGTCATGACCAGTGTTTGATCCCACAAATACTGTGAGTACAAGAATGAATGAGATAGATTCGGTGCCATGTGTCCATTGCAATGGTTTGCTTGCAAACTGTTAGTTGGATATGGATGAATCTAAAGGAGTACTCTTGAGCAAAGAGTTCATGGATCACAACTGAGGACGTACACACGTCTAAATTCTGGCTCAGACCAGTACTTCCAGCGGAATCCAGATTTGACGAAATCTGACAGGCGCACGGTTCACGAACCGGTTTGCGTACCAGAAACTCGGAAATTCCCTGAGTTCGAGATGGCTATTTTATTCGCGTACCAGTACGTGAACCTGACGGTAGTCATCTTGCTGGTGTCGGATTTAGTGAAGATTCTCTTAGAATTTCACTCTGAGTCAAATTCCAAACTCCTTTATCTCTTAGATGGACTTGTGTAAAACATAAATTCTTTTGTGTTCCATCTAACGATCCTCAATGAGTCAATAAAATAAGATTATCTCTGGTCTGTTGGATATCTATCTTGAAGTGTTTTTAAGCTAACAAAACACTTGGCAGATAATGATAAAAAGAATTCCAATTGAGATTAATCTCTATTACTTGGTTGTCAAGTTTAGGGTTTCCCTAACTTGTGGGACAAGTAATTGATTGCTTTATTCCAAAGCAACCTATCTTATTGAGTGCTATAAATAGAGGTGTCTATGGACAAATACCGCAAGCATCAAGCATACGTGAAGGTCCTTAGGGAAGGTAGCGTAAACTCTTTTCACTTCGGTGAATGCTTGTTGTGGTATAGTCATCCTCTATAGGTTGCAGCTCCTCTGGGAACTCCCTACGACTATAAAGACTTCTCTTGAGAGTTGGGAAGCACATGTAGGAGATTGAAACCATCTTTGGTTGAAATCGGATTAACCTGTAACCTTGGTAACCTGATCACGTTCTTGTCTATTCTAAAGTCCGTCTCTTCTGATATACGACTATTCAAGAACTGATACGTTTCTCGACTAGGTTGGAAAGGTAGCAACGCACGGCTGCACTCGGTGTTGTAAGACCTAGTTAGCTCCAGTTATACAAGTTTCTTAAGTGATTCTTCGTGTATAACTGAGGTAAATACGAATTGGGCATTGCTTACTTGGCTTGTGTGTCAGCCCCGATTTGTGAAGTAGATTTCCGTATGACCTAGATTTAACAATCCGAAGGAAGTCATCTTGTGTGTGGTAAACTGATAGAGGACAGTTACACCATACGTCAACAATTAGGTTGAAAAACCAGTATTGCTGACACAAGCCTTTGGCATCGGTCAAAGCAACTCCTAGGCCTGTAAAGGACGTCAGCTGGGGGAATCAAGTGCGTGACGATCTGTGGGGGATCTAGAGACGTAAGAAAGGCGACAGTAGCCAATTCGCTTGGAGGGCTTGAGTTGGTCTCTGCTACATCCCAGACCGAAGTCTTATAGTAGGCTAGTGTTTGTAGTCAGTTTGTACTGGGCGGTGTTCAATCTGGACGAGGTCCCGAGGTTTTTCTGCAAGGCAGTTTCCTCGTTAAAAAAAATCTTTGGTGTCTTGTGTGCTTTTACTTTCCGCATTATATGTCTGATTGTATAATTAAAGCACCAAGCAGTACGTTATTGCCTAACTGTAGAGTTGACTCCAAAGTACTCTTTGTCGAGGTTTAACAACTCCAGTTATAAGTTTGGATATTGATTTTGAGATCGTCCAGACTTAAACCATAAGATTCACGAGCCAAAACGAAAGTTGGTAGTATTTCGGTTGTGGAGGGTAAAACCCCTCGGGACACGTGTCTCACATCTAAGAAGCATAACCACATCGAGAGGATCGGCAGCGAAGCTTCGAACCGAGCCAAAGAGGAAAGGAGACCAAACGCGAACGAAGTGAGGACTCGGAAGAAAAGGATTCGAACCGCATCGAGGAACCGAAGCCCCAGAGTCAACTTCGGAGCACCCCCGAATAAACCGCCTTACTCAACAAGGACTGACACCTCCACGATTGGGTCCTTTGTCTTATTAGCTGTAAACCACCCAAGCTCGGCCTATATAAGGCGAGCTTGGAAAACATTGTAGGGGTTGGATTCTTTTGGGTAGAACCTAAGCGGCAAGAGTGGGATTAGGTCTGTATCTCCTCTGGTTCCTTAGGGTTGCAATCCATGTAGTTACAACACAGAAATTAATACAAGTCTTTATGCATTTAGCCTTTGATTACTGTTATTATGTATACCTTCGGTATTGTTCTTATGGTCCTCGCACCATTGAATCTTGTTTAAAGTAACTGTATGTATGAGTAGATCTAATGGATATGGTACCTTATGTATCTATGGATATTTTCTACTCGTACAGTTTGGCGCTAGAAACAGGGAATGATTAAAACAACTTAGGGTTTGCCTGTGATATTTAGGGTTTTCAAATTCTTTTCATATTTTCTTGTCTTTTGTCAAAGATCTTTAAAAGCTTGTTTTTCAAAAAGAAGCTCCTGTACCATAAGCGTCTAAAGAACCTTAAAGGCTTTAATATGTTTATGAGTTTTCTGAGCACAACATCAGATGGTAAGATCATCCATTAAGAATTTCAAGACCTTGATGTGATGAAACCGATTTTAAAAGGGGTAGTTGATTCTTGCTTTGAACGTTTAACAATGGAGTCTAACCCTAAGAAAAACGGTTATGAAAAATATCTGTGTGCAAATTAATTTTAGGGTTTTCGAAATTCCTATTATATTTGGAAATAAATTTCAATAAAAGAAACCATTGAGAAAGATGATTTTGGCTAAAAGACAAAACATGCAGTTAAGAATATATCTAAAAAGGGCAAATACGACCACTTTAAAATTCGCCAGATAAAACCGTTGCAGTGTATAGACTTACAT
>JAJJMA010345435.1:0-11143 GCA_023529015.1 Papaver nudicaule
GAGTGCGCCATTAACGATTATTCCATTCTCAAAGTCTCTTAAGCACTCATTTCGATCTCAAGTGCTGCTCACCATGAGAGTGACATCAGAACTAACCTTCCACTCCTTGTCTCTATTTCAGGATTGCAGCTCTCTCTCAATAGAAACTCATGATCATCATCAACGAGCAGAGCAACGTCAACCTAAGAAGACATGAGAGGATCAGAGAAAAGTTATTCAGTGATAGTGCAAAAGAAGAACCAAGTTATGAATCTCTACAAGTTGTGATACCAAGTCAGTAGGTTTAAAAGTGTTACAAAGTCAGAAATTTGTGAAAAGTCAAGAATCAAGAGCATCAAAAGATAAAATCATCAAAATTCCTTCATCCCATGGCAAGTTAAGATATATTTTTCCAGTTATTTCAGCATCTTTTATCATAAAAAAAAAAAAAAAAAAAAAAAAAGAAGTACACAAATAAGCATGTTCAATTATAAGTCATGCAAGATCAGAGTCAAGTAAGAGTCAGTCCTGTATAATACTACATTTTGAGTTTAGTTATGTCAAGTGGAAAGAAGAGAAGATTCAAGACAGAAGACCGAAGACCGAAGACAAAGAGCAGAATTGTAATATTTGCAAGTTTAGAGAAATCATCATCAAACAACGGAGCTGAAGACAGAGTTGTTTCTATTGGGGCACAAAGAGAGTTGCGGTCCTCATGACAAGAAGGTATGTTCCCACTCTCACTTATGGTGATTCCATTGTGAAACCATCAGGTTTCAATTCTCTGAGATCTCAGAAAAAGAAAAATTTTAGCGTTACCTTTAACCGTGTGTTCAGCATTCTTTCTTTTTCCTGCTGACACACATGTGTGACCCCTAAAATATCATTTTTTATGAGTGGCTAACCTGTGAGGCAGAAGTCGAGGCGAAATGCATATTGATTGCTCTGATGCCGTCTGGTTTCCATCTCGCAAGGATATCTCTGGCACCGGTTTAAGCTCACTATCTCTCTTTGTTTTAAGAATGTTCTTGCTTGTGTGGTTCTCTCTCATTTCTGATTGCTTGACAGGTGAAGGAGAAAGTGTATGTCTTCTTAACTCTCTGAATACTTATGATTAATCACTTGTTGGAATCTAGGTTTTGTGGGAATACCTCTAGTAAGCCCTCACGAGACCTCACTCGTCCACTAGGGACACCATGTGGTTCAAAGGGCTTGTTGCATACGCTCAATGCAATCGAGAAACTTGCGAAAGTGGTATAAGTAGGATTTCCTTTGTTTTTGTTTCACTCGAGGACGAGTAAAATCTAGGTTTGGGGGTATTTGATAGACACCTAATAGTGCATATTTTCCTATCATTTTATAGGTGTTCATGTACCAAAAATTATGCTATCTTTGCATTCTTAGGCCAGACTTTGTATTTTCTTGTTTTAGAGTACTTTTACTTTTATTTGGTTGTTTTTGTGATTTTTGTAGGTTAAATAAAGCTTGTAGATCAAAGAGTCGGGACCTGGATTTTTATCGGGTGCAAAATGATTTTGGCACAAAGAAGCTGTGGTCCGAAATTAAGAAGTGGTCCAAACTGAGGAGGTCCAAACGAAAAGGATGTGGCCCAAATTGGAATATGCGGTCTGAAACATAAGATGCGGCCCAAATTATCAATCGTACCATCCCTGCAGAAACAAAAGCTGCGGTCCAAATTAAAGACATGGTCCGAAATGAGAGATGGAGGCCAAACCGAAAAAAGCAAGACCCAAACCGTACATCCCTGCTCAGTGCTCACGAAAAGGAAATTTCACTTTTCTCTCGACAAGATGCAGCATGCAGACCTCACGGCCCCACCACACCGTCCATTTTTCTTCTCCACCCGACCACGCTCCATCAACAACACGTGCCCCGCGCCACCGACCATTCCATCAATTTAAGAATCCAACGGTGACATTGCCAACCAGCAGCCACGTGCTCACCCATCCATACCCCAAACGCCCATCTTTGATGCTCTGCCCAACACCGAAACGTGCCCTTTGGTTTCTTTTCTCAACAGGAGAACTCGATCCCCATCTTCCTTTTTCCTTTCTTCTTCCCCGTCTCCCCGCTGCAATTCCCTTTCCCTCCACCTCCATTAAAACTCTTAACCCACGCTTGGAATTCAAGAGCATGCGTATGGCGTTCCGATCGAAAACCACAGTAAATCAAGCACCTAGCTTTGATTTGCTCTCAATTCATAAAGTCCCCAAATTTGTGGTGAAGAAGCTGCCAACGAGATTTAGGGTTTGAGCAATTGGGGGAAAATTTGTGTATAAATAGAGAAGATGTTGGGTAGAGAAGGGCATCCTGGAAGTTTTATCTTAAGTAGTAGAATTAATTTCTGTTTTCATCATGTTCTAATTTCAGTCTCTAGGGTTTAGATGAAACCCTTAATTCATCTTTAGAAATTCAAGTCTTTGAAGTTGTTTTTGTTTGTGCTTCATACTATGGATCAGTTTAATTTGTTGCTGCATTTTATAGCCATTCACCTTGTATGCTGCATCATATGTTGTTACATCCATGGTTGTTGGACCCCTTATAATTTGCTGCATCTCAACTCATGCTTAATAGATTATGTTGGTCTGTGACTAGTTGTGCTGTAATGAGACAATTAGTGCTAGGGAACAACACTAATCGAAAATATTATTCTGTGACTAGGTGTGCTGTAATGAGACATCTAGTGCTAGGGAATAATACCTTAGTTGATATTAGACAATCCAATATGAGATCCCTTTGATAATGCGGAAGATTTATATCTCCCCCGCTGCTTCATTCTATGGGAACATAACAACTTCATTAGCTGAATATCTAGGATAGTTAAGTGGTGGATTCAACTGCCCTAGTACTTCACCATCGATTGCCTGATATTTCTAGTTTCATTACGTCGCGTTTATAATTTCCATAACCAATCATCTGCTCGTCTTTGACGATTCCATCGATTTAAATCAGTATTAGTAACTCTTAGAATTTCATTTTACAATCACCCTCGTCTCTGTGGGAACGAACCGTATTTGCCATTGTACTCATTATTGACACCGTGCGCTTGCGGTTATATTGCAGAGTAGGTTTACGGGCCTATCAAGTTTTTGGCGCCGCTGCCGGGGACTCGGTGTGGTTGTTTTGATTTTTCTTTGCTTCACTTTACTGATTTGTAGTTTAGTTTGCATATTTGCTTAGATTTTAGATTCTGTGTTACTTTGGTTAAGCTGTCATCATCCTGTACTATATCACTTTGTATTCTGTTGTCATTATTTTTGACTTTTACATTTCAGTGCACTCATTTCTGCCTTGAGTTTACAGGTGCATACCCTGCTGCTGTACAAGTCAGAGAAAGAAAGAAAAAGAAAGTGGAAGGAGAGGCGTAAAAAGAAGCTACTGTTTCACTCATTCCCGGTTCTGTGCCGGTGGTAAAATTCCCAAAACAATATCTTATCTGAAATTTGTGCATGCCTTTGTCTTGTCTGTTTGATTGATATGGCGTCTGGGCTATGATTGTTTCTTTTCGTGACCAAAATAACCGTCTTGTTAGAGTCAATCAGGAAGACCTAGTCGAAATCCCTATTTCTGAAGTAGATAATCTTGTCCAACCCGTAACCATGGGTGACGATGCAAATCGTCCTCGCACCCTCAAGGATTACATGTATCCTACAAGGGCAAGCCAACCATCATGCATTGTTTTGCCAGCTGCTGCTGGTCAGTTTGAATTAAAAGCCGGCACCATTCATATGCTTCCTGTTTTTCGAGGGGTTGATGCTGAAAACCCCTACCACCATGTTAGAGAGTTTGAGGAGATATGTGGCACTATGAAATTTAATCAGATGACTGAAGAGTCTCTGAAATTGCGTCTATTTCCTTTTTCTTTGAAAGAGAAAGCTAAGGCTTGGTTGTATGCTTTGCAACCACAGTCAATTACAACATGGGATGAACTCACGAAAGAATTTTTCAAAAAATTCTTCCCAAATCATAAAACTACTACCATACGTCAAAGTCTTAATAGTTTTGTTCAATTAGATGGTGAGACTTTGCCAAAATATATGGAGCGTTTTAATGATCTTTTACTTCAATGCCCTCACCATGGTTTCGAAAAGTGGAGACTTGTGCAAATTCTTTACGAAGGATTAGACTTCAACTCTCGAACCATGGTAGAGTCAATGTGTAATAGTGAGTTCACAGATAAGAGTGCTGATGAGTCTTGGACTTTTCTGAATGAAGTTGCTGAAAAAACGCAGCAATGGGAGTCCATTAGAGAGCCTAGAAAGGTGTTAGCCAGCAAAGGTGTCCATAAGATAGATTCTGACTATGAAACTCATGCTAAAATGGCATCAATGGCTAGGAGATTAGAGGCCTTGGAGCTGCAGAAAGATGTCAAGTCTACTGTGGCTAACTCATGCAATCAAGTAGAAGTACCCATCTGTGTTGTGTGTCGAAGTCTGAGCATTTAGTCGAAGACTGCCCACAAGTGCATTCATTTCAGGAGTCTAGAATAGAAGAGGCCAATGTCTTATATCAGAGACAGGAAAATAACCCATATTCTCACACATACAACCCAGGGTGGAGGAATCACCCTAATTTTTCATGGTCCAAAGGTCCTGTGCAAGGTGGTACATCTGGCAATTCACAAGGGATCTCTTATCCTAAGAACCCTCCGATGCAGTCAAACACACAGTACCCCTCACGCACATCTGTTTTGGAGGACAATTTGAACATGTTGACCCAAAATTTTTTGCAGTTACAGAAAACTAGTGAACAAAATTTTGCAAGTCTTGAACGTCAAGTAGGTCAACTTTGTGATGCTCTTAATCAAAGGGAAAAGGGTAAGTTTCCTAGTCAACCTCAACAGAATCCTAAAGGTACTTTCCAAGCTAGCACTTCCACTAATAATGAAACCTCACATGATCAATTGCATGCTGTTACTACTCTTCGTAGTGGTAGAATAGTGAATAACAATGTTAATATGCCAGAAAAGAATGAGTCTGTTCCTAAGTCACCATTGAATATAACATCACAGAATAACCCTGTTGTAGAGAATGAGTCTACACATGCATTTAAATCTAAGAATTCTGATGATGTCAATGCTTCCTTACCATTTCATGTGCCTGCAGCCCCCTTTCCTCAAAGGTTGGCGCAGCAAAAGAAAGGAACAGCATATCAAGAGATGATGGATATGTTTAAACAAGTCAGTATAAACATTCCACTCCTTGATGCAATCAAGCAGATTCCTGCTTATGCTAAGTTTCTTAAGGATCTTTGTACGCAAAAGCGAAGGCTTAACGTGCACAAAAGAGCCTTTCTCACTGAACAGGTTAGCTCTATCATTCAAAACAGCACCCCACCTAAGTTTAGAGACCCAGGTTGTCCAACAATCTCATGCATTATAGGCGACCAAATGGTCGAAAAGGCTCTGTTGGACTTAGGTGCAAGTGTCAATCTGCTGCCCTATTCGGTATATGTGCAGCTAGGACTAGGAGAGTTGAAACCAACACCCGTAACTCTGCAATTAGCGGACAGATCCGTGAAAATTCCTCGTGGTATGATAGAAGATGTGTTGATTAAGGTTGACAAATTTTACTTTCCTGTGGACTTCATTGTTTTGGATACTCAACCTGTGCATAACCCAGACAATCACATTCCTGTCATCTTAGGACGTCCCTTCTTGGCGACGGCCAATGCAATTATTAATTGTCGTAATGGATTGATGAAACTGTCATTTGGTAACATGACTGTAGAACTGAATGTTTTTGATGTTAGTCAGCAACCTCAAGATCTTGATGATAATGAACTGCTTGAAATTAACATGATTGAAAGTTTGGTTGAAGATCAATTGTCCAAAAATTTATTTGATGATCCTTTGCATGCTTGTTTGGATAATTTTGACTTCAATAAATATGCTGATGAATGTGTTAATGAAGTTCAGTCTTTGCTAGAGTCTACACCCCTCATGGACATCACTAAGTGGAAATCTGGAGTGGAACCCCTTCCTCTCTCTGATTCCAAGCCCGTTCCATCCCTTGTTCAGCCACCCAAGCTTGAACTAAAACCATTGCCTGACAATCTTAAATATGCATTCTTAGGATCTTCTGACACTTTGCCTGTGATAATATCTTCTGCTTTAAACGTAGAACAGGAAAGTAAACTCTTAGAAGTGTTAAAAGAGCATAGAGAGGCATTAGGTTGGTCTATCTCAGACCTAAAGGGAATAAGTCCAACAGTCTGCATGCATCACATTAATTTGGAAGAGAATGCTAAAACATCTAGGGAGATGCAGAGGCGACTCAATCCTAACATGAAAGAGGTTGTTAAAGGTGAGATCCTTAAACTTCTTGATACGGGTATCATATACCCAATTTCAGATAGCAAATGGGTCAGTCCCATTCAGGTTGTGCCAAAGAAATCAGGTATCACTGTTATTCAGAATGACAAGAATGAGTTAGTTCCTACTCGAGTAACCACAGGGTGGCGAGTATGCATAGACTACAGGAAGTTGAATGCAGTCACAAGAAAAGACCATTTCCCACTTCCCTTCATTGATCAAATGTTAGAAAGGCTAGCTAGACATAGTCATTATTGCTTCTTAGATGGCTATTCTGGTTACAACCAGATTCACATAGCACCTGATGACCAGGAAAAGACTACATTTACTTGTCCATATGGGACTTTTGCTTATCGTCGTATGCCTTTTGGGTTGTGTAATGCACCCGCTACATTTCAACGTTGTATGATGAGCATTTTTTCTGACATGGTAGATGAATTTCTTGAGATTTTTATGGATGATTTTTCGGTCTTTGGGTCGTCTTTTGATGAATGTTTGCATCATCTTGAACTTGTTTTGATTAGATGCAAAGAAAAGAGCTTAATTCTGAATTGGGAAAAATGTCACTTCATGGTTAGTTCAGGAATTGTTTTAGGGCATATCATCTCTGAAAAAGGTATCGAGGTTGATCCAGCGAAGGTCGGCCTCATTCAACACCTCAAACAACCTCGCTCTGTGAGGGAGATTAGGTCTTTCTTAGGTCATGCTGGTTTCTATCGTCGATTCATTAAAGACTTTAGCAAAATCTCGAGACCTCTGTGTAACTTACTTGGTAAGGATGTTGCCTTTGTTTTTGATGATGCTTGTGTGAAGGCTTGGGAGGAATTAAAAACTCTTCTCACTTCTGCCCCAATAGTCAGACCCCCTGATTGGAACTTACCTTTTGAACTCATGTGTGATGCATCAGACTATGCCGTTGGTGCTGTTTTAGGACAGCGAGTCGACAAACTGCCATATGTGATATACTATGCTAGCAAAACACTTAATGATGCTCAACTTAACTATTCAACAACTGAGAAAGAATTGCTTGCTGTTGTATTTGCTTTGGACAAGTTTAGATCATACTTGATTGGTTCTAAAGTCATCATATATACTGATCATGCTGCCTTGAAATATCTCCTGTCCAAGAAAGATGCTAAAGCTCGACTAATCCGTTGGATTCTTCTCTTGCAGGAATTCAATCTCGAAATTCGAGATAAGAAAGGTTCAGAAAATGTTGTAGCTGATCATTTATCTAGATTGAACCTTGAGTCTAATGATGAATCCCTGCACATTAGAGAGTCATTTCCTGATGAACAACTGATGCTTGTGTCTGAGTTACCTTGGTATGCTGACATAGTTAATTACCTTGCCACAGGAAGAATACCTCCACATTGGTCTAAGCAAGACCGATCCAAATTTTTGGCTGAGGTAAAACACTTCTTTTGGGATGACCCATACTTGTTTAAGTACTGCCCGGACCAAATCATTAGAAAATGTGTCCCCAATAATGAACAGAAAGATGTGCTATCTTTCTGTCATAACCATGCATGTGGAGGCCATTTTAGTGCAAAGAAAACTGCTGCCAAAGTCCTGCAGTGTGGGTTTTATTGGCCATCATTGTTCAAAGACAGTCATGCGCATTGTGTTGCTTGTGAACGTTGTCAGAAACTAGGTAGTATTTCAAAGAGAAACATGATGCCTTTACAACCAATTTTGATTGTTGAACTGTTTGATGTATGGGGCATTGATTTCATGGGTCCATTTCCGAATTCTGAAGGTAAGTTCTACATACTTGTTGCTGTTGATTATGTGTCTAAGTGGGTAGAAGCGATTGCATGCAAAACGAATGACCACAAAGTGGTACTTTCTTTCTTAAAGGATAATATTTTTGCTCGTTTTGGAACCCCTAGAGCTATAATCAGTGATGGTGGCTCTCATTTTTGTAATAGATCTTTTGAAGCACTAGTGCGCAAGTATGGGATTACTCATAAGGTAGCAACCCCTTATCATCCACAAACCAGTGGACAAGTAGAAGTTTCTAATAGGGAAATTAAGCATATTTTAGAAAAGACAGTTAATCCTTCTAGGAAAGATTGGTCTTTACGACTTAATGATGCTTTATGGGCCTATAGGACAGCATATAAGACTCCAATTGGCATGTCACCCTACAGACTTGTGTATGGAAAAGCTTGTCACTTACCTGTGGAGTTAGAACATAGAGCTTATTGGGCTGTTAAGAAACTTAACTTTTCTATTGATGAGGCAGGTACCCATAGAAAACTTCAACTCAATGAGTTGGAAGAACTACGAAATGATGCATATGACAACTCTAAACTGTACAAGCATAAGATGAAGGTGTTTCATGATAAACGCATTTTGCGCAAATCATTCTCACCAGGCCAAAAAGTATTATTGTACAACTCTCGTTTGCATTTGTTTCCAGGAAAACTGCGATCAAGATGGATAGGTCCCTTTACTGTTCGTACTGTATTCCCTCATGGAGCAGTCGAAGTTGAAAATCCAGCAAATGGAAATATCTTCAAAGTAAATGGACAAAGGTTGAAGGCATATTTTGAACCAATCCCACCAGATGGAGAATCCACCAATCTGGAGGACCCTGTTTACCAGGATTGACTGGGTTCGCCACTGTTTGTACATAAATCAGGTGTGAAACTCCCTTTTTTTCTTTCTTTGTATATATTCTTTGTTTTGCTTTGCAAATTTGGTGCTTCTGTTCTTAATGTTCACAGATTTTCCCACTGGCTATATCCACTATGTTGTCACCATCATGGCACACATCAAGTCATACTTGACTTCCCCATTTCACCCAGCTGGTAAACTCTGTCCTTTTTCTTTGGTGTTCCTTGAATGTTCTGCCTAGCTTGTAGACTTCTGTTTCTGTTACAAACATTGAGGACAATGTTCAATCTAGGTTTGGGGGTGCAATTACCATGCAAATGTGATGATAGGTAGGCATAAAGTATATAAAAAAAAAAAATATTCATGCGAAAATCTGTGTGCATTTTGTTTTCTGTTCCAACACTTAATTGATCATATGGTATACATTTAGCTAGGATTACATACACTTTGTTATGCAACTGGATTGAAATTAGAACTGTTAGAGAAACACACAGCTACATTCTTAAATTTCGATAGATAGTGTGACAAACTGAATACAAAGCCCAGAGATTTTGCAAGACGGAAATGCCGGAAATAAAGAGTAAATCAATCATTAGTGGAGACTACCCTTGAGTGAGGCACTAAATGTATAAACCAGAAATACAGCTTCTTAAAGAGTGCGCCATTAACGATTATTCCATTCTCAAAGTCTCTTAAGCACTCATTTCGATCTCAAGTGCTGCTCACCATGAGAGTGACATCAGAACTAACCTTCCACTCCTTGTCTCTATTTCAGGATTGCAGCTCTCTCTCAATAGAAACTCATGATCATCATCAACGAGCAGAGCAACGTCAACCTAAGAAGACATGAGAGGATCAGAGAAAAGTTATTCAGTGATAGTGCAAAAGAAGAACCAAGTTATGAATCTCTACAAGTTGTGATACCAAGTCAGTAGGTTTAAAAGTGTTACAAAGTCAGAAATTTGTGAAAAGTCAAGAATCAAGAGCATCAAAAGATAAAATCATCAAAATTCCTTCATCCCATGGCAAGTTAAGATATATTTTTCCAGTTATTTCAGCATCTTTTATCATAAAAAAAAAAAAAAAAAAAAAAAAAGAAGTACACAAATAAGCATGTTCAATTATAAGTCATGCAAGATCAGAGTCAAGTAAGAGTCAGTCCTGTATAATACTACATTTTGAGTTTAGTTATGTCAAGTGGAAAGAAGAGAAGATTCAAGACAGAAGACCGAAGACCGAAGACAAAGAGCAGAATTGTAATATTTGCAAGTTTAGAGAAATCATCATCAAACAACGGAGCTGAAGACAGAGTTGTTTCTATTGGGGCACAAAGAGAGTTGCGGTCCTCATGACAAGAAGGTATGTTCCCACTCTCACTTATGGTGATTCCATTGTGAAACCATCAGGTTTCAATTCTCTGAGATCTCAGAAAAAGAAAAATTTTAGCGTTACCTTTAACCGTGTGTTCAGCATTCTTTCTTTTTCCTGCTGACACACATGTGTGACCCC
Organism: Papaver nudicaule; assembly: GCA_023529015.1. Taxonomy (NCBI): domain Eukaryota; kingdom Viridiplantae; phylum Streptophyta; class Magnoliopsida; order Ranunculales; family Papaveraceae; genus Papaver; species Papaver nudicaule. The sequence goes on from JAJJMA010345435.1 coordinate 10,445, forward strand.
TAAAATATCATTTTTTATGAGTGGCTAACCTGTGAGGCAGAAGTCGAGGCGAAATGCATATTGATTGCTCTGATGCCGTCTGGTTTCCATCTCGCAAGGATATCTCTGGCACCGGTTTAAGCTCACTATCTCTCTTTGTTTTAAGAATGTTCTTGCTTGTGTGGTTCTCTCTCATTTCTGATTGCTTGACAGGTGAAGGAGAAAGTGTATGTCTTCTTAACTCTCTGAATACTTATGATTAATCACTTGTTGGAATCTAGGTTTTGTGGGAATACCTCTAGTAAGCCCTCACGAGACCTCACTCGTCCACTAGGGACACCATGTGGTTCAAAGGGCTTGTTGCATACGCTCAATGCAATCGAGAAACTTGCGAAAGTGGTATAAGTAGGATTTCCTTTGTTTTTGTTTCACTCGAGGACGAGTAAAATCTAGGTTTGGGGGTATTTGATAGACACCTAATAGTGCATATTTTCCTATCATTTTATAGGTGTTCATGTACCAAAAATTATGCTATCTTTGCATTCTTAGGCCAGACTTTGTATTTTCTTGTTTTAGAGTACTTTTACTTTTATTTGGTTGTTTTTGTGATTTTTGTAGGTTAAATAAAGCTTGTAGATCAAAGAGTCGGGACCTGGATTTTTATCGGGTGCAAAATGATTTTGGCACAAAGAAGCTGTGGTCCGAAATTAAGAAGTGGTC
>JAJJMA010345439.1:0-11451 GCA_023529015.1 Papaver nudicaule
TAGTAAATCAATGGGTGTAATTGCATGATGTATTTTATGCAATTACATTTTGGCGCTAGAAACAGGGATGAATCATGTCCTACAAGCTCAAGAATGAAGAAACAACAATTCTAGTATGAGTTCCAGCGAGTTCAGTAACATTCAGTGGAGTGCAGGGGTATTTCCGTCAGCAGTAGCACACTTTCAGGCAGAAAAGCTTTGGTCTTGACACCAACAGAGAAAAAGAAAGAAAAAGCAAAAGGAAATCAAAAGAAATCAACGGAAAAATGGAATCAGAAATTCATTCTTCTGCAACCAGTTTAAAAGGACTCCATTTCTCCATCTCCTTTATCTTGCTTTTAATACCCAGATCTGAAGTTTTAACAATAAAGTTTTGAGAAAACCTTTCTTCTCAAATGAAAATCTGATTTTTGTTTCAAAAGTTGATTCAAAATGAGTTTTGGTTTTAGATCTGTAACAAAGGAGGTTTACTCTAAAAAACCCATCCAAGCTTTTCTTAAAGAACATTGCATTCCTGTTGTGATTTCGAGATTTCTGCTGATGCTTTTCGCACCTCATCTGGCACAACTTAATTTAGTTTTCTTCCTCCTGACTCGTTCATCAGAACTAACCAAAATTTTTCTTTAGCAGGATAAATCTTTTTCTTTGTAGTCCCTTTAGCTTGTTTTGAATTTCATAGATCCATAAAATTTTGAGAAAATAGCTTTCACAAAAACTAGATTGTGTTTTTGGCAAAACTTTGATTTTTCTACAAAAATCCTGATTCAAAATGGATTTCGGTTGCAGATCCATCTTCCATAGATTCTATCTCACAAACCCATTTAAAGTCGTTCCAAAATGTTAAATGTTGAAATCTTTCGTCTGATTTGGAATTTTTGTAGTTGAATTTGTTGAATTTCTCCCTTCTGACCATATTCAATCGACTCATTGTTTACATCGACGTGAAATGGGATTCCTCGGCAATAAGATCAAGCTGGTCAATTCAAGGTTTGGCGAAAGAACGATGAGACCACCAAGCTTGTTACTGTAGCACCAACTCGCTGGTATATCGCCGACACCAACAACTTTGGATCAACATCGTAGCTATATTGCTGGAATTTTAGTTTCATTCGTCATGAATAGCCAGTTTTGCTTGAATCTTTCTCGCCGTGTCATTCACGAATAGTCATGTCGCCCACAGCTTTTCTGGGTCATATGTACAGAAAGCGTGTTTGATTAAATATCTAGTCCACTTCGCCGATACCTTGAAGAACAAATCCATCACCTGAAGGAACCTTGAATTTCGGCGACAACCACCTTCATCGCAGCCAACTCAACTCACCTCGCCGATTATACCCAGGCAACTCACTAAGTACCAGTAGCTCGCCTTCATCAAGCCAACTCAACTCACCTATCCTCGCCGAGCTACCATTAAGGCGTACAGTAACACAGGGGATATTTCCAAACTCATCTCGTCGACTATACACAGGCGTACAGTACCAGCTGAGATTCATCACCAACCTTGCTGGGACATACTTTGGTCTACTTTGATGGGGAAACGTTACAATCTGAGCATTGAAGAACATGAGCAGCTAGGAGTCGTCGGCGATGATGAAGGAGAACTCCATCGCGTGATAATAAGGGAAGAATTCTTACACTTCAAATTGTTCACGTTTTTCTTAAAGAGTGATTTTAACATCTTGATTTGATTTCAAAAAAGAATTTTAGATGCAGATCCTGAATTGGTAGGCCCTAATCTCAAAACCCATTGGTTTTTCTTAAAAACACCGCATTTCTATCATAATTTTGGAAATTCCTTACATAATAGCAAAACTGAACTCTTATCTCTACTTTTTTGCATTTTATTGTTATAACAAGACCTACTTTTCTTCATCTCAATTATTCGCCAGCATAAGCTTATTAGTACAGCAATGAAATGACTAGGTGTTGCTTGGAATGTCTTTTCTTTTCACTTACCAAACCAATTACTGGCAGCGAGAGGTAGCCGAAGTTTAAAACAATTCGGACGTTGATGATGATGTAAGAAGAAGCATACACGCTACGGCGGCATATGTGTATCCAAGTCTAGGGAGGATATCATTCGGTGCAAACTTACAGATAACTTAGTTTGCTGACGGCCATTATAGATGTGCAGCCACAACGTCTCTGGGGCATATGTGCAGCTAACATCTGATAACCGGAGTTTGGCTTGGATGAGTCCTCAACAGAAATCTAATATAGAAGGACAATCACAATCTATAGTCCTCAAGAGCAGTTTTGCCGATGGTAAAGGGATACCTCAACAAAAGCATGGCAGGAGAAACTAGTCCAAAACACCGTTTCTTCTAGAAATGGCACAAAGGGGAGAACTCCTAACCTCTACGCTCTTAGAATTATTAAATGTTCATTTTCGGTCTTTCAAAAAAAAAAAAAAAAAAATAAAAAAAATAAAAATAAATTGTGGACTGATAGTATATAATTTTCATAATTCAAGGACAGTTTGTTTCCTTCTCATAACTCACCAATTGAGCTGGTCACATGCAGCGATGTTCAAAGGGAATTTTTGTTCAGACCACAATCGCACAATGCTTCGCTGAGGCAACTTATCGAGTTACCAATTAGCTAAAATGAGTTAAGATTGCTCAAGTTACTACAAGCACTTCATGATTTCATCTATAAAAGTCTGTCAACATCAGCAAATCTTGGAAAAGCTCAATCTGTAAACCTGCCAAGAATCCCAGGCCTTGTCAACTCGGCAAAGACATCTCGTTTGTCACCCTCGGTCTCTACACTATTCCTTTGATTGCAAACTGCACATAAAGGGGAGATCTCTAAACTTGGCACCTTCGATTATTTTGAATTTCTTTTACTGCTATAATTAGTATCGAACGAGTAGGCGGCACGTTTCATTAATTACATTTCATGTTTTCACTTCTCAACTAGATCATCTCTCAACAGGCGGTTGTATGTCAACAAGTAGTTTGTATGCTTTTAGCTTTAACCATCGTTCATCATAGTATCACAATGTCATTTCTTGTTTCAAATCTAGGTCTGTAGTGAGTACGATGACTAGAATTGTTTGTACGTACAATATTTACATTTTTGAAAATGGCAAATGCTAAAGTTATAAGTCTGTCATCTCTAGAAAGGTTTGATCAGATTTAAGATGATACTTAGCCAGCAGGATAATTTGTCACATCCTGTATTTCATTTCTTAACTCTACTGTTTTTAGCTTTTCTGTCATTACCTGGCTCACACATTTTTATGTACAGTAAAAGTGCAAGCCTTCATTTTTCAGTATTTTGCAAGGTACAACCATACAGCGGCATACCTTTTGCTGATGCTTTGGAGCTTGTCCATACTTATTCGCCGAGGCAGACAAGTCATGATAAGTACCACAATACTTGCTGATCTTCTGGAACTTGCCCATGCTTATTCGCAGTAGTATGCAAGTAGGATTTCTCTTATACTCGCATCGACGATATAAGGTGTAATGATAGAGAATAGAGTTTCATTTCGGCGATAGAATAGCTACGGTGGAGAATACAATTCGCCACGACAAGTGACGTTCGAGCAACTCAACTCATTGTAACAGAGCCATTCTCTCTGATACAAGGGACGTTTTCTAAACCTTTCACTTTCGTTTTTCTTTAATCTCGGCTTGTCCCACAATCAGTTTTAGCTAAGATGTAAGAGGCCAGTAGAAATGTGAATTAAGAGGTACATACATTTACATTGGGTCGGCGAAGTTTCTTAGTTCATTTCGCCGTGATTAAATTAAGTTAACTCGCTTAGATGAATCAAATTCTTGCCAACACAAGAACTGTCTGGGATCAGCCATGTTGCCAAGTTGGGGCAACCCATTACAAATCAAAGGGAAACTTCTAAATTCTATAACCTCGGTACATATTATATCGAGGAGTACATAGTTAATTTTGGCTTAAGCTAAGGAACTACATGTGGCATTTCAAAAACATTTCATACTGTATGAATTTTCGTCTGATATGTCACAATTTAATGTCGTTTTGGAACATGAATATTACATAGGAGATATCAGTCGTCGTACGGCGCATATGAGACATTTTTAACACAAAAGGCGTGCCAGGAATACAGGTGCACATACTTTTCATGAGACTTTGCCGAGGGACAACGCAGCGAATAAGGAAAGAGAGCTGTGGACTAGCGCTTAACTCCGAGCCAAATTGCAGCAACTACTTGCTCTGCCATAGAAGCAAACGCTAAGTATTTCTTATCTCGGCAATTTCGTTCGTTATCTATTTCAATTACAGTAGTAAATAAATTTCAAATGATACCAAGGTGTATATTTTCAGTCACATGATTAGTGTTACTGGCTACTTTAGCATAGCACACTGCTATACCATATTCCAATCAAGTTAAAGCTCGGCGAACACGCCTCTTACACATTAGCGAATGTCAATAAAGATACTAATTATATTTTTCACGATAAATTAGAATTTCTTAGTTTATTTCACATTTTAAGTATCATATTACAACTTCCAAATACTTTGGATTATTTAAATATTTCACCAAGACATAGCTTGGCACGCTACCATATCATATTATGATCAAATGATATATACGTAAGTTATTATAAATTATTTATGTGAAGAATGATCGGCGATGTGAGGACATAGCGACTGCATAGTCTCACATCTCCAAAATGGCATCCTGCTATTAAGTTTAAGATGCAACATTTTTGAAATTCGCTAAGATCAAGCCAAATTACACTTAGAAATCCTCCCCGCTTTACCCAAGAGCATAGCTGGGGCAGATTCCCAATCAAGTTTGAATTTCATATATTATTACTCTACTATTATTACTCTACTATATTATTACTCTACTATTATTACTCTACTATATTATTACTCTACTATATTTTCGGTATATCTATGTCTTTAAACACGGATAAGAAAATCAACCGTTCGCTTACACGATAAAAGCACATAAACGAAAAAGCCAATGAGCATCGCCGACTACATGTAAAAGCGCCGAATGATCAAGCCAATGAACTTCGCCTACATTATAAAGATGACAAAAGGGCCAAATGAATCAAGACTGCATCATCGTCGAGTCTCGTATACTTCAGCGTAGTAGATCTCAACAGCACTATCACCACCAGTACTACAATGTCTACACCAGAAAGGAGGAATTCGAAAGTGGATACTTCACCCTGAAGCGGTTAACGGATGCCACTCAAAATGTCAGTTCAGGAAGCGACGACTCAAGACTTGCAGGGGAAGCGTTTACAAGGATATTCTTCTTAATGGGAAGAACATCGCCGTGAAACAAATAAAGCTAATGAGCTTCGCCGATTATATGAGCTAATTGCTCCAGACCAAAGAGGTCCAATCTTGAGGCCAAGTGCCATTTACAGAGGCGCAAATGCCCAAGGCAATAAATGCCATACAAAACCCTGATCAGGTACTAAGGCCAAGTGCCATCTTTAAAGGCATAACGCCCAAATCAATAAATCAACTAAGAGCCAAGATCTCTTATGCAGAAGGCTTATTTTTTCCGTCGAGTGAATGCCCTTATCGTAACTGTTAGTCCAACCCAGGCTAGTTGTAAGACCAGTCGTGTTACTTGTTGATCTGTAAGTGTTTGTAAGGAAATAAGGTCCCCTTTTGCTGTAGCATCACATCGGCGGTTCCGCTGGTGTGCTAATCCGTCTACGCCATAGCATCACTCCTGGCGGGGTGTATTGAAGTCTATGAGGGCAACCCATTCTACTTATATTAGATCGCCGACGGGCACAAGTAATGGTTACGGCTGGGGTCTACCCTGTCGCTCTGGGAAATTGTTAGTTCAATTTATAAGATATCGTTGGCGGTAACGAGGGCCAGGGCTTCACTCCTTGGAAAATTAACCCTTTGAAGACAACTACAGAGGCCAAGTTCTCTGTAGTGACAAAGCATAAAGCTTTTCATTGCTCGGACTCACAAAGAAGATAACGCTAAAGGTACCAAGCAGCTTAAAACGCCGAAGACACGAAGAATAACAAACAAGAAGAGCAAGATTGGAAACCCTTAAGGTATCCAAGGAATAAGAGAAGTCATTAGTGAAAAATGCGAACGCAAGAAAGCATCCTCAACTTACAAGTTTCCATGGCTTGTGTCAGCGATAAGAGTTTTGCTCAACCGAAAGAAAGATAAACATCATATTTTCACAACCAATGATCGCCGAGTCAAAGATAAACACATAGAGAAACCATCGTCAGTGGTAACTCCCTAACCAATCAATGGAATCTTGCCAAATTCAGTTGCATCTCGCCCTCAACTTACATGGGTCAATTAAGTTCAAATCTAGAAGTGTCCAACCTCATCAGAATTTCGCCGAGCATCCATTTCAAAGATAAGAGATACCTCATCTAGAAGAAAATACCCCCAAGATTCTCAACAATCTCACAGCATCAATTGCCGTCGCGGGAAATCGCAGAATAAGGAAGCAAGGGCAAGCTAGCATGCAAATATCGCCAACAAAAAGTTCAAAAGCTCATTCCCGAACTCGCCGATATAACAGCTTAGTTGCAAGATTCACCATCAAAATATCATATGCCTGCCTACAAGGCTACAACAACACTCGCTAAGTCGAAATATCATAACAAGAAAAAACATCCTATCTTATCCTAAATCGTCAAAGAAGAAGAAATTTCCAAGCTCTTGTCAACTGAGGTTCGCCGAGTGACACAAAGTCAAGGGGAAGAAGCTCGTCAATGTACAAATCAAGTCCAAGCATATCGGAACCGTTGTAAATTTTGTCGAAGCCCAAAATCCAGTTATACAAGCTCGAAGATCCATATGTCTTCATGATAAGACAGGGATCGTATTGTCTCAATGGCACGCATAAGTGCTAGCCGGAAGATTCTACTTATCACGGATACATATTGGAACCGCCAATCAACAAGAAAAAGGCTTTTGCTCGCCGAAATTAGCAATGGAAAATTGTTATGATCACCTTCTACTCAAGGAGTAGAAAATATCCTCCATATCTCGCCAAAAGGGATATTCCATTCACAGAATCAATGTGTAATACCTTATCAATCGCCAAAGCTGCATACAGATCTCGTCAAAGATCGCCTTCAACATAGCCTTACAACGGCGACCCGCTCAGGGGCACCATCATAAAGTCCTCCAATAATTCTATAGCGGCGTATTATGACTTTGAAACTTCATGATGGATCTAAAACCATCACCTATGATTATTGCATGTGCATTACCCCGCCGTGACTTTAACTATACACTGTGAAAAACTAACTTGGATTTCAAGTCATTGGAATAAATTATACCTACAGGAAATTCAAAAGAATCTACAGAGGTATTAAAGCGAGGTCATATCATCCACTCTCAAGAAGGCAAGAAGCTGATTACAACGATATTCGCCGAGGAGTTCAGCTTGGTACATTCACACAGCGCCGACCTACACAGGACTCAGAAGTCTCCTATAAATCAGCTAAGTTACCTCCCTCTTATTTCTAAAATAATTGGCATATTATCACACTGACTTCGGCGAAAGTTAGAAATTTTGTTCAGTTGCATGTCAACTGATAGTTATGGCGACATCAAATACTTTCAAAATTACTCAGGGGCAACCGCCCAACTATTTACTATACGCCAAACGAACAAGTGAAGTATCACAAATTTTACAAATATTTCATTACACACTCTATTATGATATACATGTCATTATAAATGCATTTCCACTTCTCCTATGGGTCACTAACCATGACAGGGGCACGAGCGCTAAGTTCGCATTACTATTTGTGTCGACAATATCACCTTTTACCTTTAAATTTGCCTTGCTATTTGCCTTAATGCATTGAATTCAGAATTCGAGTAGCAAATGTAGCTTCATTCAAAGGGATCGCCGACTTGGAAGGAAATTATACGCTGATCACCATGAACTTTCGCCAAAGTGGAATTAGTGACTACACGCCGGGGCAGCGGTTCAATCTTATTCCACACGCTGGGGCAGCGGTTCAATCTTATTTCACTCGCTGAACTTAGCAATGAGCAAACAATAGTCATTTAACAAGCAGAGAGCTAAGTATCACTAACTCAGAGTACCATACCACAATATCATGAGATATTTCAAGTTACTGACATTTCCTAAAGCATTTCATAAGACCCATAGCATAAGTAACAGGGGCAGAGCCATATACTTATTGTCAAAAGTTCAAATTTTTTATAGACAAATGCACAAGTCTTGTTTTTGCTTTAGAAAGTTTCGATCTCTTACTGTCCAAAGCAAAAAGGGGCAACCATGTACAGGAAATACAAAGTAAAGCATATCAAGAAAGCTAAAATTTCTTTTTTAATTTCTTTATGATTCGTGTGCAGGACATCACTTGACGAATACAGGTATTCTAAGTCAACACAAAACAAGCATCGTAGCAAGCTGAGGAATCCGGAGTCGTTGCTTCAGAACCTCGCGCAAGAGCAGGGGCAAATATATATATATTTTAAAAGCATGTTGTGCTCTTCCGCTCAGTTCCTCCAGCAGCAACAAAAATTGAATCAACAGTTACTCACGAAATTCGTCGATATGCAAACGCCACTCGAAAATTCACAAGTAGTCAGTTTATATCACGATCCATGACAACAAAGAAACTCGCCAAAGCACAACCAGAATCTATGAACTTTCTCATATCTTCTCTAGCTGAAGAAGCAGACAAAGCCTTCACCCTCAAGCAAGGATCGCCGAATACTTCTAAATCTTCGTCAACAAATGTTCAACAACAGATACCGTTGAAGATTACAAGACAGTCAGTACCTCGCCTACATTCACGATCGCCGAGTCTCGCCAGCCCATCGAAGAAGAAACTCCTCAGATAGAAGATCCGCTTAAATTACACCAACGCACCGAAATTTTTAGCACGCCAATCCATGTCAAAGCTGTCGCCGCAGATAGAAGAGTGTCTCGCCGACATATCCATCCAAACCAAGATTAGATCCAGCCAAGCTACTCTGAAGACTTTACTTGTTTACTCCGCTTGCACCAGACGACGTTTCAAGAAGATTTTGCTTAAGGATTATTCTGTGAACCATCCATAAGCAAAGGGGCAAAATGTGAGTGTAGAAAATGCCTTCTACAAATAAAAGCATCCTAAAAGTGAAGCTGCGTAAGAAGACTATCTCTGAGAAGTACAGAATCATTAACGGAAGATCTCGCCGAAGTATCAATGTGAGAGGTCAGCATATAGGACCGCCGAGGTTACACCAACGAAGAACTGAAGGGCGAGATATGATCAGCGAGTAAAAGACCTGTCACCAATTGTTAGGTGATAGTTAGGTGATATTTAGGTGAGCATTTATGAGAATATCATAATGGGCAGGATGTCAGAGTTGACTCATTGACTCAGTGGGATCCGCGTCAACAATCCTTATCCTGAAGAAGACTAGCTCGATGATGGATATAAATACTCGCCGACCTAGTTTGTCGGCGAGAGGATAAACTATTATTGTAAGCCTTCAGAGTATATTCGTTACGTGGCACAAGATTGAAGGAAGTATAGCTTAGCCTTCCCTAGGATATGAAACACCATAGAAGAACTCTAGCATAGGATTCCCAATAAGGGTATTTATGTAACTTCGCCGATGTTACTCTCACATAAAAGGGAAACAACCCTAATGTGAGAGGGGGGGCTCTACTCCCTTTCTCTCTCTACTCTATCTTCTCCACCACCATCTCCTACTCAAGAACACCTCAAGAACACTAGGAAATTTATGTATGATCATCAAATATCTCTACTAATAAATCCGTGATGTAGGAAGCTAGATAAGCTCCGAACACGTTAAAAACGTCTCTTGTGTGCTTTACTTTTATGTTCATCCATATGTGTGTGTGAATCTAGATCTAGGAATAAATAGATCAATGGGTGTAATTGTATAATGGGATTTTATACAGTTACATTTTGGCGCTAGAAGAGGTTTGAATCATGTCCTACAAGCTCAAGAATGAAGAAACAACAATTCTAGTATGAGTTCCAGCGAGTTCAGTAACATTCAGTGGAGTGCAGGGGTATTTCCGTCAGCAGTAGCACACTTTCAGGCAGAAAAGCTTTGGTCTTGACACCAACAGAGAAAAAGAAAGAAAAAGCAAAAGGAAATCAGAAGAAATCAACGGAAAAATGGAATCAGAAATTCATTCTTCTGCAACCAGTTTAAAAGGACTCCATTTCTCCATCTCCTTTATCTTGCTTTTAATACCCAGATCTGAAGTTTTAACAATAAAATTTTGAGAAAACCTTTCTTCTCCAATGAAAATCTGATTTTTGTTTCAAAAGTTGATTCAAAATGAGTTTTGGTTTTAGATCTGTAACAAAGGAGTTTTACTCTAAAAACCCATCCAAGCTTTTCTTAAAGAACATTGCATTCCTGTTGTGATTTCGAGATTTCTGCTGATGCTTTTCGCATCTCATCTGGCACAACTTAATTTAGTTTTCTTCCTCCTGACTCGTTCATCAGAACTAACCAAAATTTTTCTTTAGCAGGATAAATCTTTTTCTTTGTAGTCCCTTTAGCTTGTTTTGAATTTCATAGATCCATAAAATTTTGAGAAAATAGCTTTCACAAAAACTAGATTGTGTTTTTGGCAAAACTTTGATTTTTCTACAAAAATCCTGATTCAAAATGGATTTCGGTTGCAGATCCATCTTCCATAGATTCTATCTCACAAACCCATTTAAAGTCGTTCCAAAATGTTAAATGTTGAAATCTTTCGTCTGATTTGGAATTTTTGTAGTTGAATTTGTTGAATTTCTCCCTTCTGACCATATTCAATCGACTCATTGTTTACATCGACGTGAAATGGGATTCCTCGGCAATAAGATCAAGCTGGTCAATTCAAGGTTTGGCGAAAGAACGATGAGACCACCAAGCTTGTTACTGTAGCACCAACTCGCTGGTATATCGCCGACACCAACAACTTTGGATCAACATCGTAGCTATATTGCTGGAATTTTAGTTTCATTCGTCATGAATAGCCAGTTTTGCTTGAATCTTTCTCGCCGTGTCATTCACGAATAGTCATGTCGCCCACAGCTTTTCTGGGTCATATGTACAGAAAGCGTGTTTGATTAAATATCTAGTCCACTTCGCCGATACCTTGAAGAACAAATCCATCACCTGAAGGAACCTTGAATTTCGGCGACAACCACCTTCATCGCAGCCAACTCAACTCACCTATCCTCGCCGAGCTACCATTAAGGCGTACAGTAACACAGGGGATATTTCCAAACTCATCTCGTCGACTATACACAGGCGTACAGTACCAGCTGAGATTCATCACCAACCTTGCTGGGACATACTTTGGTCTACTTTGATTGGGAAACGTTACAATCTGAGCATTGAAGAACATGAGCAGCTAGGAGTCGTCGGCGAGGATGAAGGAGAACTCCATCGCGTGATAATAAGGGAAGAATTCTTACACTTCAAATTGTTCATGTTTTTCTT
>JAJJMA010345441.1:3752-38025 GCA_023529015.1 Papaver nudicaule
TTTTGGTGTCTAGTTGCAAACTGGACAACATTTTATGTGTCTAGTTGTCAACTAGACACCAAAATTAGGTGTTAAGTTTTGCAAGTTGACACGAATGAGTGAACCTGACGTGACTCGAACACGCATCCTCTGACATGGAGTCAGTTGTGCTATCATTGCACCACAGGTTCATGAAGGAAATCATAAACTAAAGTTTCATAACATTCAAGGCCTAATAAGTTATGATTATACCAAAATCATGATAAATAAAATACAAATATTACTTAAATAATGGAAGTATGATATGCTAACTTATTACTAACAGGAGTAAGATATTATAACCTCATTTGGAGGACCATCCTACAAATTCCCCTCAAGAATTAGACATCAAAGTATCACCCTAAAAAAATACTAACATAACTACTCATTAACATTCCAGAATAATTCAACTAAACTGCACAACAAAGGTGAGTTAATAGTTACAATAGATTTAGGGAAGATTTCAGTAAGTAATTTTTTGTAACTTTTGACATTGGTTGTTTCTTTGACTAATAGACCATGGCCAATTGTTTTGTTTTGTTTCTAAGTGGGCACTGTCTAAATACGTTGCTCAATATCAGTCTAACATTTCCATCACTCGATTAGTTTTTGAGCTGGCCGTCTAATCTAATCGTATTTTCTGAACAAGGATACAATACAAACATCACAACCCTTAAACTCTGTAACATGAAATGACTTCGACTGCATTTAAGCTTCCTGCATCGAACTTCATACACTTAAATCATACTATGAAACTATAATAAGAGAGACCAATATCGATACTACAATGGAGTGAGAAGGTGGAGACTTACAGCTTCTGCAGTGTCCAATATATTAATTCCATTTTCGAATGCGTAACTCAGCATTTCATGAGCCTCTTTCTCCGTATTATGTTCCCCGAAAGTCATATGTCCATCACATTCAATTCAAACAACAGTTCCTAATTTTTTTAGAAACAATGTGACCACAATCCCATAAATCCAACAGAAAAATGATAAACATTCTGTTTGTTTTCTATTTAAACAGATTCCCCATTGGTTTAAATGCTAATCAGGTAAATAGTGAATGTGCAGTGGAAAACAATTTCATGAACTAAAGGAACTAAAAAACTGCTTTTAAGCTAATTAAAGAAGAAGATTTACCGTTCCGAGTGTAATTTCACTAATTTCTAGGTTAGAATCTCCAAGCTTTCGATATTTTAACCATTCTTTACGAGATTTGAAGGGAGCGATACCCTCTCAAACACAACAAGAAATTGCGATTTTCCACCGTCGCCACCACAAATATCATCATCAAATTCAAATTGATTGTCATTTTCACCTCCTCCGTCACCGCATCTTCACCCTTAACTAGATTTCCAGATATTTAGCATTCATGTTAGATCTCTGAATCTAATAAGTCGATGAAGAAGAAATAAACATGAAGAAAAACAAAACTTTGATCATGTGTTTAGTGGTGTTGGTGGTGAAGGTGGCGGCGGTGGCGGAATCTTAGAATGAATGGTCGTTTGGTGGAGGTGGTGATGGGGGTGAGGGTGGTATTCAACGGAAATGGATGAAGCTTTTTTAGATCTAAAATGAAATCTCAAAGATAAATAAAGACCTAGATAAAAGATAAAAGGTTAAATCTGGAATTATAAAAATATCTTTATTTTGAGCACTTCAAATTTAACCCTCATAAGGTTAATTGTGAAGGCCCATCAAAAGGAGGGGTTTTTATTCAATTTCCTCTAACAAAATTACTCAGCAGTTTCAACCAAGTTACTCAGCGGTTTCAAAAACAAAATTTCTTCACATCCGAATAGGGAGAAAGAGTACAAATAACTGGTGTTCTTCGGATAATTTAGGGAACTGAACAGTTTGTAGGTTTGCAAATGGGGAGGGTTTAAGCTTATAAAGCTGAGGGGGTTAGGGGGTTGTTCCGGGTAAAAAAAATAACTTCCAAAAAGGGGGTTCGGTTTGTTCCGGGTTTAAAAATTATTCATCCTCAACTAACCAACTTGGACGGTTAACTCTAGTCGCCGAGTCGACTCGACGATTCACTTTGGAAACTCGGAACAGACATGGAGTTGTATTTTGGAAACAGTTGCATACCAAACGGATTTGGCTGCTACAGTTTTCTCAAGAAATAAAGCATCTAGCTCTTTCTTTTGTTAACTGCAATTTCAGTTACTTTAGTAGAACAATGAAGTCGCAAACTCGTCTCAAAGTTTATTAGGCAGGCTTAACTTAATATTGACTCTGTTGGTTCATTTCCAGTTTTGTAACTGAATTTCTAGTGAAGGACAACTCTTCTGAGGCCCATAAAGGCCCAAATTATCCTGAGGCCCAACACTAAAGAAATAATACTCCTATTCAAAATTTCAAACTACATGATATCCCGCGTTTTCCTTGTGTTTAGTCAGCTAATCCCAATAGCCTCAGTTTTGAAGTTTTTTCTTTCTTTCCTTATCTGCGTTTTCTCTCATCACATCTTTGTCTCACTCACCATATGTACTTCGGTACTCCTTTGTAGTTGCACTTGCCAGCTCTTTATTATTTTTTTGAATTTAAAAAGTTATATTAAAGTTGGATCGAAGCCCATTACCTACAAGCCCATGTAGCTAGGCAAAGAAACAAAGAAAAATCCCTACACCTTGATGCAGACGGGTTTCGAGCTCTTTATTCCTTTCTAGCTGTTCTTAGCAGCTCTTTCTCTTGTATTTACTCGATTGAACTATGTCTATGACTATTTATTGTTAGTTCTCTTGGATGTCTAAATTCCGTATTATTGTTGGAATAACTTTTTTGTTGTCAACAACAATGGTGTGCATAATTAACTCCCTAGAGATGCTCTGGATATGATACGTTTGGGAAAGTTCATCTTTACGCATACGTCGATAAACACACCAGCCAGTGTATCAAGATTCCTATAGAAATATCTTTTCTTTTTTCTCTCTTCTTTTTTCATTTTTGCATGCTGATATAATGTGCCGGTCTATGCAATATTTTCATGTGTTTTGTATATTAATAATTGAAAATGATATTTAGCACTCTCTTTAGCACTCAAAGACACATGTCGCAAAAGTACTGGTTCTCGCATTTAGCCAGAATCTATGTCCCACAGGAACGGATTCCACACATCCCAGATGAAAAATCTAGATGGTGTATGTGGTAAGCAGAGTGATAAATTGAGTGTCAAATAGCAAGACTGATTTTCTATCCATGAGAAAAATTCCTACTTCAGTCAAAAATGGAACCAAAAATTGCATTGTTGCACTACATTGATTACGGACTAAAATATTGATCTCTGTAATATGAAGTTGGGGCATTCATATGGAAAGACAAAGGATTTTATGTTTTATTTTATTTTTATTTATTTTTTTGTATGGGGGCATGGGAAAGATCTAGCACCGTTGTTAGTTGGCCTTGAAGTCACCACACAAGAACCCCAAATGATGATACCGCCGCGACAGCAAGTGGAGCAAAATACCGAATGTTGGGCTGCATCGAAAAAAAACACGCCACACCTTTCGGATACACCCAGTAACATGCCCGAGAATTTTAAGGTCTTTGCTACTTAACGACTCAAAATGAGCCGCCATCAATACCAGCTATTGCAAAACTTAGATCCAAGTGAAATGTAGTAGCAGAGAAAGAGTTGATTCTGGGACATGTTATCAGACCATCGTAAGTTGCAGTGAGCTTCTGAAGACGAAGCTCGAGTGTAAATTAGGGTTTCCAGTTTACTAAAACAGCAAAAGGAGCAACGGTTGGAGACTTAGACAGTTGAAGTTATGTAGAGTTTTGATGTCTATTTGAAGACGAAGAAAGGAGCAGTTAGAGTTATTTGAAGAAGCAAAAGAGCAATCAAAGCAATGGTTGGTCCAAGCAAGTAAGTTGAATCGAACCTTAGTTGTGTTTAATCGAATTTTTGGGGCTATTAGCTTGTGGCTAGAGTTGAAATCAGTTAGTCTCTCCTATTTCGTTTTTCTTCTCTTCTTAATTCATCTGTACACATGGGGTCTAAAGGCAAGGAGATAGTAGTTAGTGATAGTGAGGAAGACACAGTAGTCAGTGATAATGAGGAAGACCATGAGGAAGTCCCAGTAATATGTGACATTAGGGGAGGTAGTTATTTGAAGATTGACATCCATGGGGAATTTTGCCTCCGTTTGAGAAAATTATATGATCATTGGAACGATAAAAATAATGTTTCGATTTGGGGTAAATCAAACATTTTTGTAGTTGAAACTCCTACCCGATCCAATAATTTTAGATCGTCTAAATCATCCAAATTACATGTCTGGTTGTTTGGGTTAGAATTTCCGGATACAACAATAGTTTTTGGGAAACAACGTATTTATTATTTGTGCAATACAAGGGATGCTGAGTTTTTTAAGGTATTAGAAGCTCCCTCAAGATTGGCTAGAGTGACCACCACAATAGAAATAAACAGCACAGACAAAGATGATACTTCAGCAATAAAGAATATTTTTCATGCTATCCATCGACATCCAATATATATCGAGTCCAGCATCTTCATTGGATATATAGAGGGTGAGTTAGTTGGGAGCTTTTCCAAGTGGAAGGAAGAGGAAGAGGAAGAATTCAGGGAGAAGCTTGTTGATGTTTCTGATGGGTTATCGGACTTGTGGAGTGTGAAGATAAAATTGGAGCTTGCAAATATACTGATGTGTTCACAACTGAATTCAATGGTGATGGATATGCATGTATTCAAATATCTAGAGGATATTGTCTTGAGTGAGAAAGAGGTTCCTCATTCAGAAATATCGGAGATGGTTGAAGATTATATACTTAACCCATCCCCCAAGATAGAACATCTAAAGCTCGAGAAGATTCACCTTTGTCATCCTCCGACCATACAAAGTGGGGGTGAATTCGATTTGAGCGATTTTGCCACGAATACTAACAACTTTCTATGTTGTGGGTTTAATGAGAATGTTATACTATGTGGGATTGGGTCTTCATATGATAGTTGTTGTTCTTATCTCGCTCGAACATTTCTTTTCAATCCATGTGAAGTGCAGTCAAAAGCTTATCAAGTTCTTTTAAATGCCCAACAAGCTGCTATGGATGCTTTAAAACCAGGACATAAGTTAAGGGAGGCTTATGAATCCGCGTTATCTGTGGTTGAAAGAGAAAATGAAGATTTTGTTCAACACATGACAGCAACAGTTGGTGCAGGAATAGGTTTAGAGTTCACTGAAACATACCTAAACTTAAACAGTACAAATGAGTTGGTAGTGAAAGAAGGAATGGCTTTTAAGATTGTAATCGGGTTTGACAGGGTGCTTTCTGCTTCTGGGAAGATGTTTTCAATATTGCTGGGGGACACTGTAGCGATCAACAAAAAGGGAAAGATTTGTGTTTTAACAGAGAGCAAAAAGAAATTCAACAATGTGCTTTGCCAGTTCGATTGAAAGCCCTGCAGTGAAAAAGTGAAAGGCTTGAAATCTGTTAACTCTCTCTACTACTTCATGCCTCTCATTTTGCAAAGTACAAACTTATGTCTACTTTTCTCTGCATTTTATTATATTAAGCCTACAATTTGGGTGTTGATTTCAGTGCTAAGTATGGCAGGAGACATGGTGTAATTGGAACTTGGATGGATACCATCCATCTCTTTTGAATTTTGTTAAGGGAGGGTATCTTACTTAGTTGTATTCTCCTGGTGTTCTAATGAAAGTTCCTTTGTTATGCATTGATTTGGAAACAAGCACCAGTTAGCTGAGAAACGAGCTAAGTATCACTTTTCTTAAAGACTTTATCCATTTATCATGACACGTAACAGCGCTCAAATGATGAGTAGTCTGAATCAGACTTTCCAGTTGTGATTGAAGCTGTTTTAGTTCTCTCTGTTCTTTATCCGCGAACTATATATTGTTGAACCTAACCTGATGCATTGCCACTGTGAAATAGTCAAGAGTTTGGGCTGTTACTTTTGTGATAACATAGCATGAGCATAATCTGTCCTCTAACATGATATCCTGTTGCAAAGCTTAGGAAGAACTCAAATTCCTTTTGACCTATCTCTGCATCAACTGTAGTTGCATTTAGTTGCACATATATATTTATCTTGAGCCCTCTAAACCAAGTAGCACAGCATATGTCAATCTCATGCTTAGTTATTGAATGCATTATTAAGCTAATCTATTCGGAATCATGTGGTAGCCTTAAGAATACTTTAAATGGATTCAACATTTTGGCATCCGTTCATGGAGTTAGTAGAAATATCCAAAGTTGTTTAGAAGTTACTTATGCTCAATCATAGTGGAGCCTCATCACGAGTCACTCATGTTATCCATCTGGTTTATATTTAGTGAATACATATTGCTATGTTCTGTTATAAATTGCTATTATGACATCTTACCTGATGTGTTGTACAGTTGCTTGCTTCTAAATATGGGTGTAATAGGCTTGCTGCTGACTAAGTCAGCCTCAAAACTTAAGTCTTTCATTTACACATTGACAATAAATTAATGGTAATGTTATTTGATGTGTTAAATTGCCAAAGAATTAGGGGATTCTTTTGAAACTCGATTAAGTAGTACCAGTGGTGGTGTAATTCTCAATTTGGGAGGCTTAAAATGGTTAGTTGAGGAGTATCAAGCATCAGGAGTTGTCTTGGGTGCAAATCCATAATTGGTTTCTGAAAATGGGAAAACAGTTGTAGCAGAGATGGTAAAACTGTTGGAGAGGGTGGTCATGGAAAGTTATGGCTTATCGGAACAGCTATCTGTGCTTATTTGAGCTGTCAATTTATCATCCTACAATGAAAAACGATTAGGATTTTCAGGCAGTTCCGGGTTCCTGCCATAAACCCGCCTCCGGATTTATTTCCAGGGTATGTAACTCTTTTCTGATCTTTTATGAATTCTGCAAGCTCGGAAAATTTAATTCATGTTTGGCTGAAAGAGATGTCTACATTATTATTTTAAAGTGGTCATGGAAAGTTATGGCTCATCGGAACAGCTATCTATGCTTATTAGAGCTATCAATTTATCATCCTACAATGAAACAATTGGGATTTTCAGGCATTTCCGGGTTCCTGCCATAAACCCGCCTCCGGATTTGTTTCCAGGGTATGTAACTCTTTTCTGTTCTTTTATGAATTCTGCAAGCTCGGAAAATTAATTTATGTTTGGCTGAAAGAGATGTCTACATTATAAGAACCATAACCGATCTCTTTAATAGTTGAAACTGTTTATTCTTGAATACTTTATGCTTCGTCCCGAGTATTAGATAGAAAGGTATAATGAACAGAGTCGTGAATTGGGAACAAGGATAAAATGATTCATTGGCATGACGCAGTTCCCTGTTGAGCATTGATGTTCTTTTATAGGAGTTTCATTATTGAGGGTGAAATATTACCTTGAACACAACGTCTTAGATTATATTTGAATAGCAGATGCAGAATTTCTCTAAAACTAAATGATTTTTGCTATAATCTTTGGTAATTACAGGCTTGGGGGCAACTGCTTTATCAAGACGTTCGTCTGAAAACATGAATTGACCTGCTGTTCGCTTTGTATGGAGAATTCTGAAAAAGAAGTAGCTAAACCAGCAGTGGAATTAGAGAAATCTTCCTCTGATTCAAAACAAGAATCTGTTCTACAACCCTTGCCACAATGCCTACAAATTGCAAAGCCTCAGAAGGATAATGTCAATTCTAGTGTATGTTTTCTGGAAGTCCAATTAAAGTTGCTATATTCCAATACTGAAATTTCAATACTCTGATCACATCTATCTCCTTGATTTTTAATTGTACTTTACAGGTTAAGGATAAACAGATCTTGAAACAGAAAACTGAAGAACTACATAAGAAATGGAATTCGGCTTTCTTGCGCCTTCAACCCAGCTTCCGCTATCACAATATGAGCTCAGAAAGACGCACTCCAACTGCTATGCTGATGGCAAACTTAAACTTATGCAAGGCAAACCTACTTGATTGCCAGCTTCTTCAACCCGCCTTACAAATAAATAAAAACTTTGAAGGAGCACTGCAAATGAACCCAAGCCTCTCACTTAAACCACCTGAACGCCAATCAACTCCCCCATGAGGTCCAGTAAGAACAGAGCTTATTCTTGGAGCCCAAATTTACATGAAAAGTACCCTTGAGGATAACCACATGTAACGCATTAAGGATCTCGTAGGTTGCGTATCTGCAGTTGCTTCATCTGTTGTCCAGTCAAAATCAGGAGACAGCAAGCGTCATGGGTCTGGGTTGAAAGGTGAGACATGGTTATTATTGCAGTTCCAGATAGAAGTTAGTAGGCAGACAAAGTCCTATTCCAATTCGCCTTTATTCACGTTTGGATGAGGTGAAGAATCAGATATGAATTTCCGCGGGAAAACAGCATTAGATCAAATAGCAGAGCAGTATGGAGAAACCCTTTCTCACCGGCACAGGAACGCGAAATCAATCTAGGAAACGTCGTATTCATCTTGGGTGCAGATTGGTTACCTGAAAATGCCAGAAACTTCCCGAAATCTGTGCCGCTAAATGAAGTTAAGCTTTTATCAATAGCCCAAAGTGGGTGAAGATTTATAATATATCAGGCTGAAAAACTTTGGCTAGATTGGCTCCGTGATGAAATTAGTTCCACAAAACTGAGAACTGACATGGGTTCATGACTCTCTTGATCTGAACGAAACATCAGATGCTGAAGAAGATACGGCAGCTGGATCCCGGAATTCTGGTGCTATAACAGTGGTGGTTTAATGCTCTAGTTGGCTAACTTAAAATGGATGGTTGAGCAAAATCGAACAGTGGTACTTTTTTTTTTTTTTTTTGACTCTACCAGGGTTTGAACCCGGACCTCCCTTATGGGAGGTCAGTGAGAATCGAACAGTGGTACTTAGTTAATTCTCTATGGGTAGATAGATAAATAAATGATAGGTGATTTAGGGGCTTCAAAAATACTGAAGCCCCTCACTTTTTACTTTGGGGAGTCATTGCTGGTTAGGGCCTAGTTAGCAATTCGGCAAACGGCAAAAATGCGGGGCGGCAAACGTGCGCGTATTAATCGGCTAAATCAAAAGTCAATTCGGTCAAATAAGCGGTCAAATATTTGAGATTCGGTCAAAATGCGGCAATTCGAACGTACGTGTTTAATGCGTTTATGATATCCAAATGCGGCAAAAAAAAATCGGCATGTACGCATAATATAAATCTAATAAAAATGTATGCAAAAGAATATTAACATAGCAATTTTATAGCTAAAATAATAATTTTGGGACCTCAAATGGGAATAACGTTTGCATTCCTCTAATAAAAACTTACTTTTATGCATAACTAGTACAGTGCACGTGCTAACGCACGTGTTATTTGATTTGAACCTTTTGTCATAAATTTGACTGAACTGAATGGGAACCTGTTACACAGAGAAGTATCACCGGATATTATGAGCAAAAAAAAAAAAGCATCACTGGATAGTTTCTAGCAAATTTTCAACGACTCAAAAAGTATTACAACTGACCATAGTAAGACCAAATTTCCGTATAGACTACCGTACAGACCTTAATATATCCAAAATCTAAAAGCTTGGAAAACCGAAAGATGGGTTCATGCGGTCAAAATTCATCAGTAATCAACATATTACTTGAGATATAATGGTCACTGTTCTTTGGTTCTGTTGCTTCCTACAAATAATTTCCTCCATATAATAAATACATGGAATAATTTCATTTCATCCAGTCCTTCAAAGCTTAAGGACCAATCTAAGAATGGTCAAATATGTATAAATCTGTACAAATCTAAAAATGGAAAATATATAATTCGAATGTTTGAGAAACTAAAACTTTGTAGCGGAGATAAGAAAAGCAGACATGTAACGAAACAATTATCAGCCATCTGTGGGGATCGAACCCACAACTGCATGGCCGTAAAAACCATGTGCTCTACCAGTTGAGCTAAGATAGCAAATGATACTACATCAAAAAACTAATATTGTAAGTCTGTATATTTACTAATATGGATTTGCAATAGCTCAAACTTATGCATAAGGCTTTTAACATCATTAAACATCAAGAACAGAACCTCAAATGTTGAGCTCCCATCTTCAGTTTTTCCATTTGAGTTCTACAACAATTGAAAGCACGGATAAAAAATTGAGATCCTAGAAAAAGTAAATAAATCGATGTTCTGATGGACAGACTAATTTAATGCACAAAAGTCATTTTACCAGGGTAACAATCAATTAAATCCAATGTTCCAACGCCGTTCATTCAGTAAGCACCTTAATCAACCATCAGATACATCTCAGCATCCGCTAGCAGGTACCCTGTTGTAATAGTACATCCATCAAATATTAGTTACCTATGGAACTTTCTAAAACAAAGATGGATTACTATGTTAGGCAACCATTAAAGACCCTTATAGAATTGCGGTTGATACTGAATGTTCTTGTTTGTCTAAGACAAACCCCACTGAAATTTAATCGTAGCAGTAACATCTAACACACATTACTTAGCATAACCATAGACACAATTTGGCCATAAATCCTAAAAAAGAACATTACTGTAGTGTATACCTTCACCGTGTTTCCCCTTGTAAGCCCTGCAATTACACGTCCTCGACATGGAGCGAAGCCGCTCATTTCAAATTTTTTACAATGTCATTGTCAGGGTACCTAGCAAGAGACTTAACATGTACAGCATCATTAGATTGACACCATATAGGTTAAAAAAAAATCATAACTTTCCATGAGCAACATATGCAACAAAACAATTAAATGTAAGCTGATTTGAGCAGCATGCTACTCTTTAAAAACGCAATCTTACAATTTAGAAGCACATTCATCATAGTAACCTCTCTTAGCACATTTAAACACCAAACAACTGTATCATATAGTGATATATAACAGCAATATATAGAACTACTGAAAACCGTTTCAGCAGTATTAACTTTATCTATAAATGCCTAACCGGACTGATATCCCTAATCTCATCTCCATTGTATTTATCTACCACATCAAGAAACCAAAAACAGGCCCTTGATACACAACACAGTAATACAACTCAGCACCGGTAACTAATGCTAAACATACTTTTACCGAATACCCATGACAAACAAAATACTTACTCCCGGTGGATGAAGAGCAAATACATACCCAACCTCCAGAACTACCTTGGTTTCTGAGGTTACTATCTAACAACAGTGGGGACCCAGACATGAAGATGAGAAACAGTACTCAAGCATCTAACAAACTGTTGTCCGTGTCACAGTCAAAAAAATGTCATGCTAACATATGCGGTGACATTAAATGCACCAAGAACGGCAAGCAACAGTCCTAACACTCTCATCTGCCAGCAACATCCAGTGCCACAATTCATTTATCAAAGTAATCATGGACCAATATAAAGTACAAAGTTTACCTTTTACGCTTTATCAGCATACAAAATTTACCTTTTACGCTTTATCAGCATACAAAATTAGTACCGGTGTGAATAATGCTTCGGGCTAAAGTGATAGCAGCACATGCATAATCCGCTATGTGGTGAACCATCACGCGTGCTTGTCATCTCTATTGCCCAGTATATAAAGTCAGGCATTAGTTTCTATACAAATTTGAAAAGGCAATCTGAATTTTGCATAAGTTCATTAATTTACAAACCAAATTTGCAATTTTTGATCTGTAGTCATTGGGAAATTGACGTGGACTAACCTGGAAGAGATGATGTACAACCCATAGTCTTCTTTTGTAAGGGTTCTATTGAATATGAAGGATTGCCCCAAGTACGGCAATCTCACTGGTCTTAACAGATTGAGAATTCCCCAGTTGACCGGCATTATATCTATCACAGTATTTTCATATAAGAAAGTTAGCCATGCCTCAGTTCTCCTCCTCCTTCCTGTTTTAGTAAAACATGGAAGAGATTTGAAAGAAACACCTATTATACACCTAAGTCACCCATATATGAAGAAGAAAATAAAATATAGTCATTTTTGGGAATGGTGGTACCAATATCGCATTACCCTGGCTGAGCCATATGGCAAGAAGTTGTGATGATATATGTAACAAAAAAAAAAAAGTTGTGATGTTCCTACTACATAATTTAGGAGTGTAACCTAGGATGAGCCAAAAGCCTAAAATCAAAATGTTTGACATTTACCCACACATCCTTTAAGCCTTAAGGGACTAATTTACCAATGAGTAGTTCCTTTCATTATGAACGTTTAATCAAATTTTCCGTCGTCTGGCCAAGCTAAAAACTGAATGAAGAACTTGAATTAAGAAGCATAAAAATAAAAGTACAAATGAGGTAGAGAAAAAAAAATCAGGAAACAAACATCTGAGCAAAGCTTAACTAAATTTACCTTAACAGGAATTGCATCCTATGATGATTCTGAAGCAGGCATTTCCACAAACAGTCCATCTACTTTGGAACTTCAAAATAAATGAAGATGCAATATAAAAGGGGGTTAATCAGTAAAGAAATAGACAATATGAGTAGTAGGTTATACAACAGAGGAGGTTCAATTGATCTTCAATTCATCAACAAAAAACATCACCAGTATACGAATCAATCAATGGGTTTGTATCAAAATTACCTTGTTGGCTCATAAATCTAAGAATTACTTGTGATAGTAGAAAAATCAAAACCCAGGGCAACACTTTCTTCTTCCGTGTATCCGTCTACAGCAACAACAAAATTCAAATCAGAAATATGTATTAATCAAGATTTAAACATGATTTTAACTTCCCTTGAAAACTTACCACCATTTTTTTTTTTTGATCGGTTGAAAACTTACCACCATAAAACTTTTCTTCTGTTGATCTAGTTTTATCTGAGAGAAAGAGGGAGAAGGAGAAGAAGGGAGACACAGAGACGTTTTTTTTTTTTTTCTTTTTTCTTTTTGAAGGAATCACAGAGACAATTTTGAATTTGAATTTTATTCTCGAAACTGTGACCTAACATTGAATATGAATTTGGCCTCGAAGTCGAAATAGAGATTTTGAAACCGATTGTAGCAATGAATTTACGGATCTGACCTCGGATTATTTTTTCTTTGCCGGTTTATTGAGGGTATGTTGTAGTAAAAAGCCCTTATTTGGGCTCTTGGCTTAATAATAGTAGAGATATGTTAGTGAGAGCTAAAATATTAAAGTATTGTAGGGTCAAACTTATAATTAGTGGCCACATCTTATTAAAGTAACAAAAAAAGTTATGAAAAAGACAAAAATGGAAAGAAACAAAATTCCATCGATTAATCAAACAATATGGGCCCCAGACCGAATCTATACGGCGCATTTTACAAAATCGTTAAAAAGCGCGTTTAATGCGTTTTAACTGGAAAACTCGCATTTTCGATGTGGGGTTAGAAACCAACGCCGTTTTAGTCGGGAAAACGTCAGTGCGCGCATATTCGCGAATTATTCGGCAATAATTCGCGAATTTGCTAACTAGGGGTTAGGGGGAGTCCATCCCAAGTTCTTCTCAAACTAATGTATCAATGGAGTTTGAATCGTTTGAATCTGAATACAAAGCGCAAATCTGATGACAACATCATCACCCTCAACGTAGCTTAAGCTTATTATTTTCTTGAGCATTCAGCTGACCTTAGTTTATTAGATCTAAGAAGTTGCATCTTAAAATCTGAAAAGTTGCAGACATCAAATTTCTTAAAGCTCACACATTTCATGAAATTACACTCACACCAAAAATGGGTTCCTCTTAAAAAAAAATGGGTTCCTCTTAAAACAATCAAACTCTAAAACCTTGTGTTTAAATTTCGATTTTCAGCTCAGATTGGATCAAAATACTCCAAATTTCGAAACCCTAGTAACTGATTTTATCTCTTCCGCTGATTTCATGTCACAAACAGGGAGGAGCTTCACAACTCACGACCACCATCCATCACCATTCCCTTTCTTCCGGTTCACATTCAGGCACCATCTTCACAGACATCACCAGTTCATATACGATTTATCGGAATTGAATTTTAAGTATTGTTTTTTTGTACAGTAAAAACTCTAGGGCATCTGGAAATCTCAGATTAAATTTTGAGACGGTAACACTCGAGATTCTAGGGGAGCCCCAAAATCTGTTTTTTCTTTTACTAATATTTTGAAGATGATGTCAATATCGATGCTACCTATGATGAAGAAGGAAGAAAAAAACACGAGATGGAGAAGATGACCCCCCTATCTGAAATCGCACTCCCCTAAGTAAATATGAGGGGAAGCCCCTAAATCACCATTGGGTAAAGACGGTTGGTGACGGTTAGAAGGATTTTTTTGGAGACAA
The DNA here is from genome assembly GCA_023529015.1 of Papaver nudicaule. Taxonomy (NCBI): domain Eukaryota; kingdom Viridiplantae; phylum Streptophyta; class Magnoliopsida; order Ranunculales; family Papaveraceae; genus Papaver; species Papaver nudicaule. The sequence continues at coordinate 18,024 of JAJJMA010345441.1, forward strand.
AATAGGAGCTGATCATCAAGCTTTACACATCCCAGACAAAGCCAGTAACACTCTTACCCTCAGTGATATTGGCATGACCAAGTCTGTTGAGTATAACATGTTGAGATCTTGCAACAATGAAACTTCAAATGTAGATGTATCAGGTGATAAATGAAATATAAATCCCATAAACAATTTCTAGAATTTCTATGAGGACAGAGCCACTAATTCGACTAGTTGTCTTTAACAAATTAGTCCGCGGGTACACTCAAATATGAGTGATGCTATACCCCAACAGCGGAGATTTATCCAGGATAGAACTGCCCGATACAGCGATTGTTAGCACAACAAACACTGCCCATTATCGAACTTAGCAACTAGCTGGAAGGGAAATAAACAATCAAGTGCACAAACAAAGCGAGAAGAGGGGAAAAGAAGATGGGTTAGTAGCCGCTTCTGATACAATTAGAAATGAAAACTCTTTTTCATTTTATAGTGGAACCAGAGGTGAAATTAATGCCTAAGTTAATTGCGGAAATAAATTCAATATTCATGACAGAAATTAATATAAACGTTTTGGAAATAAATCTGTCATTATGTTAACATAAGTTTCAAATATTATTTTAGGCATGAAAAAGATATTTACCAAAGTCATTCGCCCCAAAATTGAGTAAGTCATTCAAAACGGAATTAAAACATTTTATTTTCCTTAAGAAAATTAGAGATTTAATTTTGACAAAAAGGAAATGGTTCTTGTTGGATAACTCTACATGTGCTCAAGCCTGACAAGGCCAGTCCGCCCCATGTTCAAATGGCAAAGGCATGCGCCCGCATCCACACATATGGTACTATTGTGAATCAGCTTATATGGTGGTGTACCTCTCAAAGGTCATTTCATTCACTCATGAAAATGAGCAAGCTCCTTGGGTACCAAGAGGTCCCAATATCAAATCCAACCAAGACCAAAAAACTTTTAATAAAAACTCATTTTCTCCAACAATCCCCCACATGAATGAAATTACATTTAAAATCGGAATGCGGAAAATACCACTATAGGCAAAGGTGTCCATGAGGTCTTGAACCTTTACTGACGTGGCCTAATGTCCTTAAAAACAACTTCTATTTTTAGTCGTCCCCTACGACCTGGACTTTGCGTTTCACGGGTATATAGCCCAATTTCTGTTTTTTTTTAATACCAAAATATCCCTACTTAATTAGAATTCATTAGTTGATAGGCACAAACGATGCCATTGTTTACAATCTGGAGCTCAATCCTGAAGATTATGAACACTTTCCTGGATCAACTATAGAAAACACTCAGGTATGCCTATATTTGTGCTCTAATCTTTCAAATCACGTAAAAGATTTTTGTGAGTTCCAGAGCCAATTTTCGGCTCAATTTTAACCCAGAATCCAGCCGAAAACTACAATTTCGGTTGAGTTTGTGTTCTTAATCCAACCGACAATTTTCGAATTTGGGGAAAATTTGTTGTACAGTAAATTTTCGTCCAGATGTTAGTATCAAAATTCAGACGAGATTGTAATTTCGACTTGTTTGTTTATCTACTCCCAGACGAAACTATCTCTGTAAAACAAAAGTTTTGTGGGAACCAATTGTCGATTGGAAATTGTTGATATCGGCTAAGTTTTGTGTGCGAAATCTTGCTAAGTTCAAAATCGTCTGGATTATGTGTTACTAATATAGTGAATTATTCCAGACGAAAAAACAGTTGAGAAAAATCCAAAATTTTGATTTTCGTCTGGAAGTACTTAATTAATCCAGACGAAAACAAAGTTCAACGAATACCAATTTTTTTATTTTCGTCTGGATATTTCATATCAAACGCAACCGAAAATTAAAAAAATTCGGCTAGGTTTTTCAAAATTAAGCCTATTTTCGGCTGCATTGGCTGCGGCACATTTGGTAAGTTATTTTTCGCCTGGTTTGTTTGCATACAGACGACAATTGAATTTTCGTCTAGATTTTTAGGGATTCACCAAGCCGAAAATCACTCTGTACTATCATTTTTAACCATTCTGAATCGTTGATTAATCGAGACGATGAAGGTTTGTCGAAATGGAGAGGGAGATAGACGGGCAGTGGGAGGAGACGATGAAGAAGAAGATAAAGAGTTGAAAGAAATTGAAACTGAAAATCAGTTTCTTTGTTTAGGTTTTTTTTAATGTTGAAAGGGTAACTTAGACTTTTCATAGCATTTTGACATCCCTTATAACCAATTCTGGGAAAGGGATCGTAAACCGGTCTCTCAAGTAATTTTGTCGGTTCCTAAATTAGCATTTTTTAAAATGGTTGGAGTAAGAGCGATGAATCGATTTAGTGACAACATATTCATGTGTTGGTGTATCACAAAATGACCGAGTTGAGATTATTGCAAACGATCAGGGAAATCATACAACTCCTTATGTTGCTTTTATTGATCGTGAATGTTTTAGTGGTGATGGTGCTAAGAATCAGGCTGCTATGAATCCTATCAACACCGTTTTTGGTAAAACGTTTTCCACACCTTTAATTCAATTTTGATTTCCCTCATTATTGTGTTGGTTAGTTGGCCTTACTGATTTTATATTTAGGGTCTGCTTAGTGCTTATGTTAGAGTTGTGTTACATTTAATTTTGACCTTGAGGTAGTGAAGTTAGGGCAGGTTGTTAAGGCTTGGATTAATTCCCTAGGTTGTTATGGAAAACAAACCAGTTGAGTTGTAGGTGTCCTGGTGTTTAAGAGATCTGGACTAATCCTTTTGGATATTGCTTGGAAGTATAACATCATGTTCTTCAAGTGTTTCTATCATTGTGGTGTATTACCGTCATCTGTATTCACATATCGTGTAATGGAATTTGATTAACTGTTTTGTACTTAATTGCTAAATAATACCTCGTATAAGATGACCTCATGGCATCTCGATACCATTTTCTGAGAAGTTTGTTTCTTTTTATGCAGATGCAAAATGTTTGATTGGTAGGAAAATCAACGATGCTATCGTCCAGAGTGATATTGCTGGTGAAGACAAGAGACCAATGGTTTAAGCCAATTACAAGGGCGAGGTAATAGGAAGCACCATAAGCCACAGCCTCATCAGGGTTGATGTTCTTGCAGAGTTCCTTTCCATTGAAGGATTCTTGCAATAGAGATTGAACCTTTGGAATTCTAGAGAACCCATCTACGAGCACAATTTCGTGAATGTTTTTCTTGTCCATCTTAGCATCCTTCAAACACATCTCAACAATTTCCATACATTTCTTGAACAAATCCATGTTCAACTCTTCGAATTTAGCACGAGTAATGGATGCTTTAAAATCAACTCCTTTATACAAAGCATCAATCTCAACTGTTGTCAGAGAAGTAAATGAAAAGAGTTCTCTTTGCTCTCTCACATGATGTTCTTAACCTCTTAAGTGCCTTTGGGTTTCCACTAATGTCCTTGTTGTGCTTCCTATTAAAGTCTTGAACAAAGTGATTAACCATTCTGCTATCGAAATCCTCTCCTCTGAGATGGGTATCTCCAGTTGTAGCCTTGACATCAAAGATGCCCCCGATAATGGTGAATACAGAAACATCAAAAGTACCACCACCAAGATCAAAGATAAGAATATTCTTCGCCTTCTCCTCCTTTTTACCAATTACATTGGTTGCCATCTGATCCAGACCGTAAGCAATTCCAGCCGTTGTTGGTTCATTGATTATTCTCAGTATGTTGAGGCCAGCAATTTTACAAGCATCTTTAGTAGCTTGACGCTGAACATAACTAGCCTATTACGTATGGCCCTCCTGGTACAGCATCCTTAACAGTTGAACCAAGATAATCTTGAGCAGTTTCTCGCATGTTCATGAGAACCATGGATGAAATTTCCTCCGCTGACAACATTTTTACCTCGCCCTTGTAATTGACTTGAATCATTGGTCTCTTGTCTTCACCAGCAATATCACTTTGGACGGTAGCATCGTTGATTTTCCTACCAATCAAACGTTTTTCATCTGCATAAAAAGAAACAAACTTCTCAGAAAATGGTATCGAGATGCCATGAGGTCATCTTATACGAGGTATTATTTAGCAATTAAGTACAAAACAGTTAATCAAATTCCATTACACGATATGTGAATACAGATGACGGTAATACACGACAATGATAGAAACAGTTGAAGAACATGATATTATACTTCCAAGCAATATCCAAAAGGATTAGTCTAGATCTCTTAAACACCAGGACACCTACAACTCAACTGGTTTGTTTTCCATAACAACCTAGGGAATTAATCCAAGCCTTAACAACCTGCCCTAACTTCACTACCTCAAGGTCAAAATTAAATGTAACACAACTCTAACATAAGCACTAAGCAGACCCTAAATATAAAATCAGTAAGGCCAACTAACCAACACGATAATGAGGGAAATCAAAATTGAATTAAAGATGTGGAAAAAGTTTTACCAGAAACGGTGTTGGTAGGATTCATAGCAGCTTGATTCTTAGCACCATCACCAATGAAACATTCACGATCAGTAAAAGCAACATAAGGAGTTGTATGATTTCCTTGATCGTTTGCAATAATCTCAACTCGGTCATTTTGTGATACACCAACACATGAATATGTTGTCCCTAAATCGATTCATCGCTCTTACTCCAACCATTTTAAAAAACGCTGATTTAGGGACCAGCAAAATTATTAGGGAGACCGTGTAATAAGACAAAATAGGATTATTTCTAAGCTTTTTCCAAAACCCGTTATCCAACATATTTTCTTAAATACCAAAATATCCCTACTTAATTAGAATTCATTAGTTGATAGGCATAAACGATGCCATTGTTCACAATCTGGAGCTCAATCCTGAAGATTATGAACACTTTCCCCAGTACATCACGGATCAACTATAGAAAACACTCAGGTATGCCTATATTTGTGCTATAATCTTTCAAAACACGTAAAAATGTGATTTTTGTGAGTTCCAGAGCCTATTTCCGGCTCAATTTTAACCCAGAATCCAGCCAAAAATTGCAATTTCGGTTGGGTTATGTTCTTAATCCAACCGACAATTTTTCGAATTTGGGAAAAATTTGTCGTACAATAATTTTTCGTCCAGATGTTAGTATCAAAATCCAGACGAGATTGTAATTTCGGCTTGTTTGTTATCTACTCCCAGACGAAACTATCTCTGTAAAACAAAAGTTTTGTGGGAACCAATTGTCGGTTGGAAATTGTTGATATCGGCTGAGTTTTGTGTGCGTAAATTTTGCTCAGTTCAAAATCGTCTGGATTACGTGTTTCTAATATACTGAATAATTCCAGACGAAAAAACAATTGAACAAAATCCAAAATTTTGATTTTCGTCTGGAAGTACTGAATTAATCCAGACGAAAACAAAGTTCAACGAATACCTTTTTTTTTTCGTCTGGATATTTCATACCAAACGCAACCGAAAATTAAAAAATTCCGGCTAGGTTTTTCAAAATTAAGCTTATTTTCGGCTGCATTGGCTGCGACACATTTGGTAAGTTATTTTTCGTCTGGTTTGTTTGCATGCAATACAGACGACAATTCAATTTTGGGGTTTTTGAGTTTTACCCCCTAAATAAATTAGTGATGTAGCTTTCCCCCCTAAGTTTTTTTTTTTTTTTTTGATACATTTTTCCCCTAAGTTGTTAATACTAGCAACTTACCCCCCTAAAATTAAGTTTCTACCAAAAATAGCCCTTCGACCATGTGTGCGATTAACTTTTGGGTTTATATCATATGCAAATACCAATTTTAACCTCACATGTTTTATCAGCTGGCTAGTTCTGTTCCTGTTTCCGATTAGCCTAGATTACAAGATTGTTTCCCAATGCTCTACGTATTATTTCGGACCCAAGATGAACTCGGAATCGGGGTACGAATTATTATTATAGGATTTAAGTGTTCTAATCCAACAACTAGTTGAAAAGGTGGTTGCCGCCACTGAATGCAATGACGAACAGAAGAGAAATATCAACCGAAAACTTAAATTGCCACGGTTGAAAGTGGCATTTAAAGGCGAGGATTGGAAGTGTTTTTGACTTTTGCTACAAAAGCGGAAGAATGATTTTTTGATTTTATGGAGATGAAGCAACAACTTGTGGGAAAGTCTTTCGGGAACGGATGGTATTGCTGTTGATTGTGATGATGAATATATGAGTACAGGTGAATGTTTTAGGGTGTATAGGGAATTAAAACTTCTGGGTTTTTAGAGGATTTGAAACTGCAGGAAGGAACTAAATACAACAACTACAAAGCCTCTCTCTCGACTACCATTTTTCTCACACAACAGCTGTTCGTAAAAAATGCCATGAGAGTTTCTTCTCCATACACCTGACCTGAACTCGACCATCACCAGCTACCTCTCGAAATTCACCAGCCGTTTACAACGACCACCAGTAGTAAGTTACGACTCGTAACACCAGCAGCTAGGAGTTCGGCCCCACTAGCACCTGAACTTGAAATGAGTACCTAATTAGCTAAATGTAAATGCAACAAAATAAAGAGTAATAAACAATTATGGCTGAATTCAATAGACTTCCTTGTCTGAAGCTCACAATCTCAGTGTAAAGTTTTGTATTTAATTGTTGCTCAAGGATAAAAGATATAAGATTGATTAACGTACTTGTTTGATGTTATGAAAATGGAAACGAACGTAGAATCATATGTGGAAGGTCTCGTAATTATAAAGTGACAGGGCATTGAGGTTAAAATTGGTCGTTTCAGTTGGTATATGCACACCAGCAAGTCGCACACATGAGCAAAGGGCTTTCTTGGTAGAAACTTAAATTTAGGGGGGAAAGTTGCTATTATTAACAACTTAGGGGGGAAAGCTACATCACTAATTTATTTAGGGGGGAAATCTCAAAAACCCCTTGAATTTTCATCTAGATTTTTAGGGTTTCACTCAACCGAAAATCACTCTGAACTATCATTTTTAGAAAGCTGATTCAGGGGCTTCGAAAAAAACTGAAGCCCCTGGATCACAGTTTCCCCGAAGTGATTTGGCTCTCCCCCTATGTATTTTTTTTTTAATACCAAAACTACCCTTTTAATACAATTAATTAACCTAATCTACCAAAAAATTAACCTAATCTAATTTAACCTAAACTAAAAACAAAAAAAATTAAAAAAAAAATTTCCCAATTCTTTCTTCTCTTTCTTCTCCTTCTTCCTCTTCTCGTTTTCCTCCTTCAAACCCTAAAAAATAAGTGAAATTTTCGAAACTTCGATGGATTCAGCTGAGAATGGTGGCGCGAGGGATATCGAAAGGTAACAATCGGAACCCACTTCCTTTTTTAGTTGTTTAGCTTAGATTCAGCTAAAAACATCAAAAAAAATCGAACCAGAAGTACTTACGGCTGCAATCTGAAGAACAGCTAGCCGTAAGTTAGGCTGCCATTAAAGCTTCAGATGCAAGACGTAAGTCCATATTAGTGGCCGTAACTTACTTACGGCTAATACCGATACTTGGATTATCAGCCGTAAGTTCCTTTATACCAAAATTTTTGTGTCGCAAAGTTACCAGCCGTAAGTACAAGTTAGCAGCCGTAAGTTTAGTTACGGCTGATAACCTATTTGACTTATGAGCCGTAGGTTGTCTAAAATTAATGGCTGGGAAAGAAAAGATGAAAAAACGAGATCTGTAAAGTGGTACTAGAAGATTCTTCCGAAAGGAAAAGGCTACTTGACCAAAACAAGTAGTCCCTACAGGCTACAGATGTGGCCTCTACCAGCTGAATTGTAATCCAACTTTCACATGCATATCTGTTTATGGTCTGCGCAACATCAAAGATTCTAAGCAGAAACAGCAACCCTTTCTCTTTATTTTTATTCCTTACAATGTCCAGGAATAACGAACATGATAACAAAGTGGTTGTGTGCATCACTAACATGAGTCAGAAAACATGAAATCAAGTAAAGAAGGATTGCACAGAAGATGATACCAGCATAAGGGAGCCAGGCCAAATCATTGATTTAGAAGATGGAATTTGGCTTTACATGAAAAGCTAAGTTTTCACATGATTATTCATGACGTATAATAAAAAAGTAAAGCTAACTAGCGAAGAACTAACTAAAAGAATACAAGGTAACATAAATGAGGGATACAAAAAGGCCTTGCCAGAAATTGATAAGAAGTATGCTTTACATGCTTTTCTTTTCATGTAGTATGAATTCTGACATTGCCAGAAACTGATAAGAATTTATGTTTGTCTCTACTTTTTTCTTGTGATGACTATATTAGTGAGGTCCACTAGAGCCCGTCTCGATATTCTGACATTATCATCATCACTTTCAGGAAGAGAGATGATAGCCGAGGCTGCCAGGTTGGCGTGCTCAGTTGCTAGTTCTTTTGCTCTTTCTATCCCGCGACTCTTCCCAAGGTATTCAAGGGCCTAGGGTATCCAAATCAAAAGCATGCATTAGAAAGAAAATATGAAAAACGTAATGATACAAGCTTCCAGAGGAAAATCATTTTGTAAATCAAAGATTCCGAACATGATGTCTGAGCGTCACTTCTACTTGCATGTGGAAGAGAGTCCAATGACTTGTAGAAGTGGAGTATTTGGTCAGTTTTAGCAATACAGCATTTCATCCCATAACTAGATTTGTGTGCAACTAACTTAATGTGATTCCCATCCCACTGTATTTTTTTTAATGTGATTCCCAAACTTACGGCTGATAATCCAAAAAGATTTGCAGCCGTAACTAACTTACGGCTGATAAGTTTGCACTTACGGCCTGTAACCTTGCGACAAAAAAAATTTGGTTTACAGAAACCTACGGCTAGTAACTAAAGTATCGAAATGAGACGTAACTAACTTACGGCTGGTAAACTGAACTTACGGCTTGGATCTGAAGCTTTAATGGCTTACCTAACAAACTACTTACGGCTAGCTGTTCTTCAGATGCGAGACGTAAGTAGGACTTACGGCTCTAATAGCCAGCCGTAAGTAGTTCTGAAACTCGAGTTTCGATTTTCATGGAGTGAATCTTACCTAGTTTTAGCACCAAAATCAATAACAAAAGAGTGGGTTTGGATGCTTACCTTTGCTGCTCCATTGTTGCATCAGTTTTGGTTCCATCCATGTTCAAAAACTCGAAAATGAGAAATGTGGAGAGGAAATGGGGAAGAAAAGAGAGGTAAAAGAGGAGAAGAGAGGGGAGAAATTTTGATGTTTTGATTGTTAGGTTTTGATTTTTTTTGTGTGGGATATAAGTATTTATGTTTGTAATTAGGGTGGGTAAATTTGGGTAAAAATTAGTATAAATTAGTATAAGGTTAACTTAGTCATTTCACGATTTTTTTACACCCCCTTATAATTCGTGGGGACATTTGAAGTAAATAGTGCAGGGGCTTCAAAAAAGTTTCAAAAACTGAAGCCCCTAAATCAGCTTTCCATTTTTAACCATTCTAAAACGTTGATTAATCGAGACGATGAAGGTTTGTAGAAATAGAGAGGGAGATTAAGGGGCAGTGGGAGGAGACGATGAAAACGAAGATAAAGAGTTGAAAGAAATTGAAACTGAAAATCAGTTTCTTTGTTTAGGTTTTTGTTAATGTTGAAAGGGTAACTTAGACTTTTCATAGCATTTTGACACCCCTTATAACCCACTCTGGGATAGGGATCGTAAACCCGGTCTCTCAAGTAATTTTGCCGGTCCCTAAATGAGGGTTTATTTTAAAGGAGAGTCTAACCAGAGAAAAGAAGAAGAATTTGAGCTCAAATTTGTAAACCCTAGAAGTTTCTGGATCTATGCACCAGTCAGTTCTCAAAATTTACTGAGAATGAGACTGGAAAAGAAGAGGGGGTTTGCACTGAACAGATAGTGGGCGGTGGCGGTAGAAATTTCTCTCTGAATTAGAAAAAAACAAAGAAACAAATTGAAAGCCAGGCACCAGAGGAGCCTAGGTTCTCATCATATAGACAGTACGAAAGCCAGGCACAAAAGACAACATGATAGCAAATGCAACTCAACCGAGCCATAAATCAACAGAATTAGTCTGTAGTAAGCGATCCCAGATCATGGACTCCGCTTAGTTTTCAAACTAAGCGGACTCCTACAGATCAACAAATGAAGCTCATCATTGAGGACTCCTACAGATCAACCTCCTACAGTATCTTGAAAAAGACATGAAACAGTACAAAATCAAACACAACAATGATATAAAAACAATCCAAAACCAGATTTCAGTCTACTTCAAGTTTTTGGCAACATTCCTGAAATGATTGTTGTACCTGCCAAAGCCTTGGTTTTGTAAGTCATCAATATCTTAATTACTGACTGATAAGAAGAAAAAACACTTATGAATCACCCAATTGTAAGGGATTGCTCTCTTCTCCAGCTGGTTTTTCTATTTCTTCTCAGAAACCTCTGTTGCCTCATCCATTAGTGACAACTGACAAACGACATCAACCCACCTCATCAGTAACATCAGCATCACTCAAAAATTTGCAGGTACATTTGAAGCAGTGCTAGAATTTAGGAACCACTAACTGGTCTCTGAGATCAGATTACAGGAAAAAGGAGGAAGACAGCCAAAACAATAACAAAACACGAGAAACAGTTAAAGGACTATCAGGTTTTAAAATAATGAAGACACATGGAGTAGCTTGCTTTTAACTGAAAGAATGCCCACTTAGCTATTAACCAATTATTTAACAAAACAAGGGTACAGTGCGTCGATGGAGAACTTAGCCGCCATTCTCAATGCCGCAAGCAAAGTGATAAAAAACAAAATACTTAAATTGATTAAGCAAACTTAGTTTCATACAAGTTTTAAGATAGCCTAGCCTTGCATCAGCCAATATAAAAGAGGACACACTGAACAGAATGATTCTACAGACTGCAACCTAGCAAAAGCAACCAGCATAGCTCATAAGATGACTAAGAGCATATTTAAATGCGTAGGAGTAGTTTTTCAAGCCAACTAACAGACAAAGATACCCCAGTAATAAATAACTTGACAGTCAGAAACCCAAAAGAACATCACATGGCTGCGACTGAGAACACCACATGGCTGGCCTCTGCAGCTGCAGATTCAGCAGCAACACCAAGGAAAGAATTTAAAGTCCTCATTGCACCTGAAAAATCAAAAAGAATTAGACCAAATCCCGACTAATAGTCTGAAAAAAACGACAGTTGATTTTCCCTGAACTAGGAGTATGAACCAACATCACATCCCTATTTCCAAATGAACTATATGATTAAACCAGTATCAGGCCTACATAAGCTTGCTTAGCTATAAGGAGCAACACCCAGAGAAGAGCTATGTCAAATCTTGAAAATAAGTACTACAAATCAACATTTCTTTATAGCTTCATTGCTGATAAAGAGACATATTATTTTCACCAAGAAATCCCTCTCATTCAATTTAAAACCAGCCTACACATCAAATTCTAGAAATCAAATTTTCCCACTCCAAGTCTAAACACAACAACAATTTTAGCGGATAATTATTTTGTTTAAAGGGTCAACTTCTTAAAACTTTAAAAGAAAGATAAGAAACTGAGTAACATACTAACTCACCAACTCCGATATGAAACTCTACTCTTCACCATCCTACACCACCACTGCCCTGATTCGCAATATCCGAGTCACAGGCATTTCATTCTTTTCTCTCGTTTTTTGGCCAGAATTAGATGCCTGACCAGGTTTGTCAACGGTGTAGTCAGTATTCTTTTTTTTAAACTCTGTGGATGGTTCTTTGTCGGAGTCATAATCAATCTCTGGTGAGTCGAGCCATTTTTCAATACTCGCCTCAGAGCTGTCAGAGTAACTAGCATCACTCTCCCCGTTGAACTTTTGCCATCCACCCCCCTCCATGAACTCCTGTGGGCCTTCAATTATTTCCTTCAAATTAGAACTCCACTCTCCAATATTCAAATCAAGATTCTTGTTCTGGTAGTACTTGACACTTCTGATATCAAGCTTCTGTTTGATGGCATCAAGTTCAGTTACAGGAATTGAGTATATCTGACAGACATCGCTCGTGAAGTCCTTGAACACGAATGTCATGTTAAACACTGTCTTCTCAGGTTCAACTAGCACCAAACTAGCAATCTCAACCTCTTCTAGTGTGACAACCAAGGGAGGTGCTTTTACGAGCTCAACTAGGCAATATCCAGTCAGGCAAAATACACGTGGTTCCTTCAGGGGAAGTTCCCCACGGAATCCATATTCCCTCTCGACCTTTCTCCAGAAAAGTTTGGGCACCTTGTTCCAATTACGACCAACTTCGGCGGCAAATTTGGGCATAACTGGGTTACGATCCGTAATCATTTGCGTTTGTTTCCCAGTGGTGTGCACCATACGGAACTGGATATCCTTTCTCATCTCCTTCCCCACCATGATTGAGTTGTGCAAGTGAAAGTGCAAGAGAGAGGAGACGGTCTGGTCTCCATCTTGAAAAAAAGCATGCTTCACATCACTGTACATGATATCAATCTGCAAAGATGCACCGAAAGTTGAAAAGCGGAAACCGTTCAAATATGCTTCAAGGATACCAACCAACTCTCTCTTGGTTTCTCCCACCACCGCCGCTGGATAGATTGACACCTTAGATAACCGTAAACGGAGGGGTTTTCCTAATAGCTTGGGAGTATCTGAGGTGGTTTCAGCTCCTGAGAGTTCCTTGTGCACCTCAACGTCGTATAGAGGCTTAGTGACACCCAACCTCAAAGAAGTATTCCTGTGTAACGTACGTGCAAGTTTAGCCTGTTTCTGCCTCCTCAACTCCTTGGTATACTTGTCAGGGTTTTTCGCTCTGAAAATCTCGTCATACAAGATGTCTGGACGGTAGCGATTCATATATTTTAAACGCTTGCTGAAGGTTTTGGAGTTGAATTCATCATCCAGCAGCTCTCCATAATCCACCAGCTCTTCATCATCCATATTAGAAGAAGAGATGACACTATCAGGGGAAGCAAAGATATAATCATCATCAGTACCAGTATAGTGTACTAATTTGAAAGATGAAACTGAAACAACAACCATCGATTATTGAACAATTCAAAACCCTAGAATGAAAAAAACAAACAAACAAATATTGGATGGAATTTTAAACAACGAGACATGGAAAAGTGAACAATCTCATCAAACATGACCAATTTTAGTTATTACAGAACTATTGGAGTCCTAGAATTAATTAAAAAAATAAACATACAGAACAAGATCCATACAAACAAAAATACACAGAAAAACATATAGATTTAGGTTTTTGATATACCGTTTCTTCCTTTTTCTGATAATCTTACTGGACTCGGACATGCTTTAATCGATGCGAAATTACTCGATTACTCGATTCAGAGAAGACGAAGGAGAGAATCCCAGAACCCAGAGAAGCGAACACCCTCACAGCTCTCATACGATTAGTTTTACAAAAGTTTGCACGTGTATAGCCCAATATTGCACCGATTCGTCCAACAATAATTTAAAAAAAAATGTAAAAAAAAAATAATTTGATCCAAACAAAATCTTTGCAAAAGATTGTTTTGTGTGCTTTCATTTCAGCTAGCATTTGATTTATACTCGCAGGCATGCAATCTACCTTCATCTTTTTGCCTCGACGACACTGCCCCACATCCGATGAGAAAACTGGCAATCCCTTACTCTTTTTTTTATTTTTTATTTTTTGATACTACAAGGGGTCGAACCCCTGACCTCCCCCTACTGGGGAGGGTAGGTTACCACTGTTCTATGCAGTGGAACCTTCGGCAATCCCTTACTTCGAGGTCATAAAGAATGACATGCCCACTTCATATCACCTGTCTAGCAGAGATTCAGTCCTGTGGCAGAGTAACAAGTTGAAGTATGCTCAAAATTATCTCACGACAATACCTATCAGTGGTTTAAATCAAAGTATAGGGCCTCCACATTTCAGATCCGTCCTCAGCTATCGACTAGGCATCCCACTCTTTCGATAAGGCAGTATTTGTTCTAGTTGTAGTAGGATTATGGATATTTATGGTGATCATGCATTGCAGTGCGCTAGTGATGTTGGCCTTAAATACCGGCACGACCTTGTTCGAGATACTATTGTTGATATGTGCTATAGAGCTGGAGCCCAAGCTAGAAAAGAGATGTCCTTGGGATTTTTGTCTCACGACGGCAGCGCGCTACGACCAGCAAACATTCTCTTCTACAATTGGATTAATGGTCAAGATGTTTGCTTTGATATTACTGGAGTCTCACCTTTTACAGGTGGAGGTGTACGTAGTGCTTTGATATTACTAGAGTCTCACCTTTTTCTCTAAGAAGAAAAAACATGGTTACGAAAACCTCTGCTACTATGGAAGGATTTGATATTGATAGTATTCTTACTAATGAAAGGTTGAAGACTTGTTCGACAAACCCTTCGAGCTTGATGAAGAATATTTGACCAACTCCTGTCACATAAAACTTGCTGAAGATGTGAACAATATTGTCGCAAGGATTTCTACTGATAGTGTATTTGATCTTTTCGACCATTACAAAGTGATTAAGTAATAAGTTGATTTGAATACTAGGGAGCTAGAATTACTGAGGTTGTGTCTCGATCGAGCATGTGAAAATATAGAAACCTTGATGAAGTTGTTCAAGAAACTTCTAGAATGCATTCCGCAGGAATCCTCAACCAATGCTGAATAGTCTTTATATGACATATCTAGAGGTTTGGTCTTCTATAGAGTCTTCCAATTTTTCGAAACTATTATGAAATAAAATAAAATATTAGTAGATTTTATTCCTTGTTATTTTTCTGTTTCGAAAAATTATTAAATGAAATTATTATTATTTATTTGTGTCCGATTCGAATCTGCCCATGAAAAATTAATTGAAAAACAAAATGTGTGTATTTTGTATTTGTTCACGCAGTTTCGATTCAATTTTCTGAAAAAATATAAAAAGTAGAAAAATCAGAAAATCTAAATAGTACGTGAATTTTGAATGCAACATTGAGTTAATATTTTCGAATCCATTATGGGTGTATGTTGCAGGTTATCAAGATAATTCTTTTATCTCCTATGGAATGATATTTATTGTTTTAATATCTTGATATCATGGGCCTCCTTATGTTTGTGGTTGTTATGTTTGTACTAACGATTGTGTTGCAGGTATGAGTATAACTATGTAACGAGGATATGGATTTTATGTTAGTCACTTGGATATCTTGTGTTTTTGTTACTAGGAGTTATAGTATACGCATAAATCAATGGTTTTGGTATAACCTAGTATGACTACGGACGTGTTCCAAAACCCAGAACCAAGTCCAAGTCTTTCTCTGGTAAAGACTGTTCCATTGTTCTCATGTCCGAGGGAATGACAACCAACATGGGACATTTCTTTTGTGAACTTGTGCTTAATAGAAAAATATCTTTAGGGGAGCGTGATTGTGGAATATATAGGGAATATAATTGTTATCTTCTTAGATCTTTTGTATTTCCTGACAGGTTGCTTGAGCTTATCATATACATATATATTTTGTGTAACTTGTCGAAATGCTGACCCGTGTGATTGCGATCATTCTTATATGTTGAATCGAGTTCTCTAAACTTGAGCATTTATCTCGTACCCAGATATTTTCGAGACCCTTTGTCAATTATTTTTGACAAAAAGGGGGAGAAATATTGATAGCTTGACTTCGGTCAGTGCTTGGTCTTTGACAAAGCAGTGTCAAATGGGGAGAAAAATGCGCGTATATTGAAAAATGAATGAATGCATGAACTAAGGGGGAGTAACACTTGATGTTACTAGCACTGTAGACTTTCGCGTTGTGCTACAGGTGATAGCAATACGTCGGAGATTGATAGACATCCAAACTTACATTCAGGGGGAGTAAGTGTATTGGTTATCAGTATTTTTCAATAGTACATATATTGTTTGCAGACTGACATATTTTGCACGCGCTATTGGTGTGCTGTCAAGCTAAGTAGAAGAACTCGAAGCGTAGAACTTAGGTTTGAAATTTCTCGTTCATCTATGTAAAGAGTTTTTGTCACTAAAATTGACAAAGGGGGAGATTGTTAGAGCATGGATCGGTCAACCTCACTAAGTGTTGGTATGTCAAGCTTAGTTGTCAACTTTAGTGATCATAACTCGACTGTTAAACAACACACAATTAGGTGAAGTCATCTGAGAGTTAGCTTTAGGTTGTGGAAGATTTTGGTAGGATTTAGAATCACTGGTTGAAGAGTTGAAGAAAGACTGAAGATCAAACGAAGACATCCGGCTTCATCATTCAACAGGTTAGTGAATCTAAATAACGCGATTCCATTATCTTTACACTTGTGCTACAAAAGACATAAACATAACTCTCAACTTGATCTTTACGTTATGACTTAATAACTTGTGATCAGTGTGTCTTATGATAACTCCGCTTTACCGCTTGTGGTATTAGTTTTGTAGTTATGACGTTCCAATATTGCTTAGAGCTTTCTTTTCTTCTCCGTCTCTAAGTTAATATAAAGGTTTTTCCTAAAACCTTTTCGAGTTGGATATAGCAATGTGAAAAATGAGGGGTACCGAAATACTACCAACTTTTCGTTTTGGCCCGTGAGTCTTAAGGTCTAAGTCTGGACGATCTCAAAAATCAATATCCAAACTTATAACTGGAGTTGTTAGACCTCGACAAAGTGTACTTTGGAGTCAACTCTAAAGTTATGCAATAACGTACTGCTTGGTGCTTTAATTATACAATCAGAGATATAATGCGGAAAGTAAAAGCACACAAGACACCAGAAGTTTTTTTAACGAGGAAACTGCCTTGCAGAAAAACCTCGGGACCTCGTCCAAATTGAACACCGCCCAGTACAAACTGACTACAAACGCTAGCCTACTATAAGACTTCGGTCTGGGATGTAGCAGAGACCAACTCAAGCCCTCCAAGCGAATTGGCTACTGTCGCCTTCCTTACGTCTCTGGATCCCCCACAGATCGTCACGCACTT
Organism: Papaver nudicaule; assembly: GCA_023529015.1. Lineage (NCBI taxonomy): Eukaryota > Viridiplantae > Streptophyta > Magnoliopsida > Ranunculales > Papaveraceae > Papaver > Papaver nudicaule. Next base: position 34,937 of record JAJJMA010345441.1, read on the forward strand.
GATTCCCCTAGCTGACGTCCTTTACAGGCCTAGGAGTTGCTTTGACCGATGCCAAAGGCTTATGTCAGCAATATTGGCTTTTCAACCAAACTGTTGACGTATGGTGTAAATGTCCTCTATCAGTTTACCACACACAAGATGACTTCCTTCGGATTGTTAAATCCAGGTCATACGGAAATCTACTTCACAAATCGGGGCTGACACGCAAACCAAGTAAGCAATGCCCAATTTGTATCTACCTCAGTTATACACGAAGAACCACTTTAAGGAACTTGTATAACTGGAGCCAACTAGGTCTTACAACATCGAGTGCAGCCGTGCGTTGCTACCTTTTCAACCTTGTTGAGTAACGTATCAGTTCTTGAATAGTCGTATATCAGAAGAGACGGACTTTAGAATATACAAGAACGTGATCAGGTTACCAAGGTTACAGGTTAATCCGATTTCAACCAAAGATGGTTTCAATCTCCTACCTGTGCTTCCCAACTCTCAAGAGAAGTCTTTTATAGTCGTAGGGAGTTCCCAGAGGAGCTGCAACCTATAGAGGATGACTATACCACAACAAGCATTCACCGAAGTGAAAAGAGTTTACGCTACCTTCCCTAAGGACCTTCACGTATGCTTGAAGCTTGCGGTATTTGTCCGTAGACACCTCTATTTATAGCACTCAATAAGATAGTTGCTTTGGAATTAAGCAATCGATTACTTGTCCCACAAGTTAAGGAAACCCTAAACTTGATAACCAAGTAATAGAGATTAATCTCAATTGGAATTCTTTTTAGAGTTATCTGCCAAGTGTTTTGTTAGCTCTAAAACACTTCAAGATAGAAATCCAACAGACCAGAGATAATTTTATCTTATTGACTTGTAGAGGGTAAAACCCCTCGGGACACGTGTCTCGCATCCAAGAAGCCTGACCGCTCCAAAAAGGATCGGCAACGAAGCCTCGGACTAGACCAGAGGAAAAGAAGCCACGTGAGGACGAAGTAAAGAATCGGAAGGAATGGATTCGGACCACGTCAAGGGACCGAAGCCCCAGAATCAACCTCGGAGCGCCAACGAATAAACCGCCTTACTCGACAAAGACTGACCCCACCACGATTGAGTCTTTCGTCTTATTAGCTGTAAACCACCCAAGCTCGGTCTATATAAGGCGAGCTTGGAAAACTTTGTAAGGGTTGGATTCTTTTTGGGCAGAACTTAAGCGGCAAGAGTGGGATTAGGTCTGTATCTCCTCTGGTTCCTTAGGGTTATATTCCATGTAATCACAACATTGAAATACATACAAATCTTTATACATGTAGTCTTAGATTACTGTTATTCTGTTATCTTCGGTATTGTTCTTATGGTCCTCGCACCATTGAATCTCGTTTAAAGTTACTGTATGTATGAGTAGATCTGATGGATATGGTGCCTTATGAACCTATGAAGATTTTCTACTCGTACAGTTTGGCGCTAGAAACAAGGATGATTAAAACAACTTAGGGTTTGCCTGTGATTTTTCGGGTTTTCAAATTCTTTGCATATTTTCTAGTCTTTTCAAAAGATTCTCAAAAGCTTGTTTTTCACAAAAGAAGCTCCTACACTTTAAACATCTAAAGAATCTTAAAGGCTTTAGAATGATTAAGGGTTTTTTGGAGCACAACATCAGATGGTAAGGTCATCCATCAAGAGCTTCAAAACCTTGGTGTGATGAAGTCGATTTCCAAAAGGGGTAGTTTATACTCGTCTTAAACGTTTAAACAATGGAATCAAGCCCTAAGAAAAACGATTACAAAAAAAAAAAAAACAGTCTATCTGTAAATTCATTTTAGGGTTTTCAAAATTCATGCTTTATTTGGAAATAAAACTCATAAAAAGAAGCCGATGAGGAAGATGATTTGAGATAAAAGACAAAATAAGCAGTTAGGGATATAATTAAAAAGGGCAAATACGACTTATATTAAATTCGTCTGAAAAAATCGTTGCAGTGTATAGACTTACATGGCCGACAAAGTACACTGCGCTAGCCGCCTTGGACCTCACGGGTTTTTTGTTTTCTGACAGGTCATAACTAGGATGGCTTCAAAATCGGACCAGGCTCTGAAGCAGCGAATAGGATCCTCGAAGCAGGGGACCGGGTCATCAAGACAGCATTACACTAGATTTTCGACAATTAAAGGGTTATCCCCCGAGGTGGCGGCTAGCACAGTCCAGCACAGGGAACCAGTAAACGAGAACGAAGTGTATGTAGAAGACTTAGGCCCCGAGGGAGAAGGATTTCCAGAGGTTGAAGAACCACACCAGAGGAAAATACAAGAAGAAAATGGGGAAAACGATGAAGAGGAAGACGAAGCGTCCGATCCCGACGATAATATGCCTGAGCATCAGCCTACCGAAGAAAATGCGGCGAGAGCAGCGAGATTCAGAAAGTTAATTCTGAAAAATAGAAAAATAAAAAAGCTAAAGAAGCAACTGGCCGAGGCAAACAAAAAAGTGGTAGAAAAATCGGCTTCCAACTACAGAGGAGGTAGCGAAGGACACTCAAGTCCAAACAACGTATCTCAGCCGAAGGAACCCTCCGTATCCAAGACACACAAAACCAAGGGCGCCAGCAAAGGTCAAGGTATCACGGTATCTAGTAAAAAGACCGAGCCTCCAGCGTACACGAAGGCAAGCATGCAGATATTCAGTGAAGGTAACCCAACGAAGAAGGATGCCGAGGCAAAGGCCCTACAGCAAGTGATGTTGGATCAGATCAAGGCACTACGAGCAGAGCTTTTTGACAACAATCAAGTGACAGGATCAAGCTCACACAAGCCATGAATGATGTTAACCGTTCTCCACTAAGCCCCAAAATCCTTTCATTGGCAATTCCGGTAAAATGCATAATGCCCACCTTCACCTCCATTTTCGATGGTTCGGGAGACCCCACCGTGCATATCAAAATGTATCTCCGAGTCTTCCTGGCTTACGCTAATAGAGATGAAGTGCTCTGTAAGTATTTCCCCTCTAGCTTGAAAGGAGAAGCTCTCGCTTGGTATGATAACCTCGCAGCCAGCTCGATCTCATCCTTCGAGGAGTTGTCCAAAGTTTTTATACTGCACTTC
>JAJJMA010345443.1:0-12636 GCA_023529015.1 Papaver nudicaule
AATACTTAAAAAGAGTAGTTCTTAAACTAGGAAAACTTAAAACTTGAAAGACAATAATGCTAATAAAGGAAATCAGGAGCTAGTCCTACATCAAGTTGTCTTTTGTATCCCCCATATGAGCATTAATTTGATCCCTCATCTCATAAGAAGTATTTTCTCTGAAGAAAACTCCAGATTTGTAGAAGTTGATAAGCTGACCAGTAGTATCATTGAAGTTTCTGAAAATATTAAGCAAGTTGTTGCACTCTTCAAGAGTGGCCTTGCAAAATATCACGTAGTCATCAACAAAAAGAAGATGACAAACGGATGGAGCTTTGGTACAAATTTTGGTGCCATACAAAACAAATATGGAGAGAGAGAGAGGTCATCTCCCTACTTTAACCCTCTAGTAAGCTTGAAAAAGTCCCTTAGAGCGTCCACAGTCATGGTTCTATAATGGGTTCTATACCCATATATAGCATCCAAAGCATGAAAAAGGAACCGCAGTCATCGTTCCATAGTTATATATAGGATATGATTTTTAGGTTTTCATCTCATATTTGACACCCTCGATAGGATTTGCTGGAGCGGAGCTGGGTAGTGCGTTGGGGGTTGAGCGAAAACTAATAAGGCGTTTGGTCAGAAACGCAATACAATGTTGCGTATGAGGTATGAGCGTGGTCTATAACTGCGTGTGAGTTAGGCGTAGTTGAAATATACGTATAGACAGACGTAATATTAGATTGCGCCTCCACGGAAACGCAATATTAGGGAACGCCCAGTTGAGGCGTAAAGTTTATTACCGTCTGGCACAAGCGCATCGATGAGATGCGTCTGGTGAGCACGCCCCCTAACCTTGCGCTTGTTTTAGAAGCGCATAATTGAGCTGCGTTCACCGGATGATTTTCATTTTTTATTTTATTTTCTTTTTGAATTGGGGCGTACTTAAAAAGAGTATGCCCCAATTATTTTATTTTCTTTTCAGGGCGTCCACCTGCGTTCCACTGGATGATTTTCATTTTTTATTTTATTTTCTTTTTGAATTGGGGCGTACTTGAAAAGAGTATGCCCCAATTATTTTATTTTCTTTTCGAACTGGGGCGTCCACCTAAGACGCATTTTTAGGGTACGTTTCATATAACGCTATATTCACCTGCGTTGGAGGGTTGGGCGTTTTATCGGCCTGCGTCTAGTGTTAAACGCAGTTCAGTTATGCGTATGATGTGGAACGCATTACAGACATGCGCCTATAGTGTGGCGTAACGTGTGTTTTCGCTTGTTGGTGAAACGTATCATTAATCTGCGTTTACTCTCGGACGCTACCGACAACCACGCTTGGCTATATTATAGAATCCGCCCACTACACTTCTTTTTGAAAATCTCATTTATAAATGCCAAATATGACATAGCATTTGACATTTCAGACGCTACACATTGTGGATGCTCTTAGAGAACTATCAACCAACACAACCAATTTGTCACCATTTTCGCCATCCCTAGTTATCATATTATCAATTATTTCATGGACAATGGTTAGGAATGTACATGGTTTCGGTTAAACAGTAAAATCGAGCCAAGCCAAGCTGATATGAGCTAAATGATAATATTAAATTCAGATGCATTTTGTATTGAATTTTTAAACTGTCAGTTACTTGGAGCTAACAAAGTTATCGGTTTTGTAACACCAATCGTTACTGATTTGCACTGGACCTATTACCAGATGGTTTGATTTGGTTTCAAAAGCCAATAAATCGTCACCGTCGTTTCCGTTCTGGTTTAGCCAAAAACCGCACCCAACTGCACCATGTACACCCCCAAACAATGGCAATATCGTCAGAAATAACAACGCATACGTGGACCATTAATAACCAATCAATTAAACGATTCAGTGGGTGAAACATAAATTTAGCTCACTCCTTCATTTTCTCTCAACCTTTTGTCTCTCTTCTCATTCATGGAGCTCTACAGAAGTCATGTCTTCTCTGTGCAACAGATTTCTAAAACCAATCCCAGGATTTTGGAAACCCTAATTTCATCATCAAATTATTCAGTTAGCACAATTCTACAAACCCCCATAAGAAAAAATCATACAAAAATAATCAATTTCACTAGAATTTCTGCAAGTAACAGTAGTAGTAGTGCATCTTCACTGGAACAACCAGGAGGGAAAATGGTGGTTGAATTAGTAGGAGCGTTTAATAAGCTAACAGAAAGAATGAATGTACTTTCAACAAGCTCTTCTAGGTTGTTGTTCAAATCACTTAAGTTATCTATACCTATTTTGCAAAGCTTACCTTTTACTCCTGATGGGAGATCTCCTCTCTCTAAAGCTCTGTCAGTTGCCATTGTTCTTGCTGATCTTCAGGTATAATTTTTCTTCTTCTTCTTCTTCTTCTATGAATTTTGATTTTGTTCACTAGAGATATTTCATGTTCAGTTTGCTCATATATCAGTCTGGAATTGTAATTTCCTGACAAAAATCTGAACTTTAGGATTTTTTTGATAAACTTTTGAGCTTCCAACACAGGCAAGAGCCTTGTATAACTGTAGGAGGCTTAAACCAAAACATAGTAGAGTTTTAGCCAAAGATGTCAAAGGGTGTGCACCAAAATTATGTATCCAGGAATAAACCTGAGTTTTAGACACCGAATTAAAATTCAATAACAACTTAGTTTACTGAAGAGCAGCTTAGTTGTACTATTTCCATCAAAAGTCCTAGCCTGGAGCCTTCTTCTCATCTTGAGCATCACTCTTAAGAACTTAGTCTGCTACATCTCCACTGCCTTCTCTTATGCAGCTTTGGTAGCACCAATCTCTCCTTCTACAGAACATGTAGGTGTAAATAAAGCTCCATTAAACGTTTACTTAATGTTGCTGTCCCATAATGGGTAGCCTGCACCACCATTTAGATGCATTCAAACTCCAACCACCATCTGTTGTAATAGAAAAGTCCAGCAGAAAGGAGGGGGACACTGAACAGTCTAAAGTTGAGAGGTTATGGTCAAGGGGAACATGCGACACCTTATAGAAGCAACCCATGAAGGGATTATAATTCAGTCTTTCTTGTTTTAGAGCAAAGATCACATGATTCCTAAGTGTTCAGATAGGCCAACAAATCATGGCTATTAACGGGTCAGAGTTCTAGTGTCATTCTGTCTATGGGTTCAATCAATAGCAAGGTAGAAACTCAACCACTCAATAGTTCACATGGAAGTTAATAGTTCACATGTTTGCACATTAGTAAAGCATGCATCACAATTTCCCCCTCAAGCAACCACAAAGACTGTGAGTCAAAAAGATTTATCAAGCTAAATTATGTTTTTGAAAACGAAAACAAACCCATTTTGAGTACTACTTGTTCAGCAAAAAATGTCAGTTTTGTTCGCTGAGCCAGAATTCAGTCATAACGATAAATTGTTATTAGATATTATGTTTCAAGTTTATTTTTTGTTGATAATTTAGGGTCTTTTTAATGTAGAAGTGAAAAACGATGGAGCTGAATTCGTTTTGATTGCCCTTTTCCAGATTAAGCTCATCAAATGTCTTACACTGACAATCTTGATGAACCAAATTTAGCTAGGCAATTTCATACTTTTGCTGGCATATTTTATTATGAATTGTTAGCTTTTGTGCTGGAACTGTTTCTCGAATATGCAAGGATTTATTTCTTTTTTGCTGAATCTGTTCTTATAGGTTGAAAAAAGAGTGGTCCATTTCTGAGATTCGATCCTTATTAGTTCAATTTTTATAAAATTTATAATAAGGGTCATTGCAGATGGATGCAGAAGTTATTGCAGCCAGTATACTCAGAGAAGTTCTAGAAGCAGGTGCTATTTCAATACACGAAGTCAAAAATCAGATTGGAATTGGTACTGCTCATCTACTTCATGAAAGTTTACGGGTGAAAGAAATACCGCTCAAGGTAGAAATTCTCGATGATGATAGCGCTGCTGCATTGAGGAAATTTTGCTTGAGTTACTACGATATTCGGGCTTTGATCCTAGAACTAGCCCTAAAGCTTGATATGATGAAACATCTTGATTACCTCCCTAGATATCAGCAACAAATGTTGTCTCTTGATGTTATGAAGATATATGCTCCTCTTGCTCATGCTATAGGGACTACTGGTTTGTCTTTGGACCTGGAAGACCTTTCATTTTGGTACTTGTTTCCTTACTCATATCTCTATGTAGATACATGGTTGAGAAGCCATGAAACAGGAAATAAAAGTTTGATAGATATATATAGGGAAGACTTGCTTCAATTCTTAAAAGCTGATCCTTTATTAGCTGAGATGGTGGATGATATCTCAATTAAAGGTCGATATAAAAGTCGTTTCAGTACGATGAAAAAACTTTTGAAGGATGGTCGCAAAATGGAAGAAGTAAATGATGTCTTAGGTTTGCGGGTTATCTTGAACCTTATATCTAAGGATGATGATATAATAGGTGAGAAAGCATGCTACAGGACACGGGAACTGATCCAGTTACTATGGAGAGAAATACCAAACAGGACAAAAGACTACATTGCCAAACCCAAAGCAAATGGATACAAAAGCTTACATATGGCTGTTGATGTGAGCAATAATGGTAAGACGAGACCGTCTATGGAAATTCAGATAAGAACCGCAGAGATGGACATTTTTGCTAATGGTGGGACGGCATCCCACTCCTTATACAAGGGTGGTCTTACAGACCCAGATGAGGTAAGCTACTACTACTCTATTTGACGAATTTTCTGGTTTTATACAGCCATATACTGTGTATGAGTAGTTGAGTACTGTCTCCGTGGAAGTGAAAGGTTAGAACTTTCTGTTTGGTAGGTTCATATTTGACTTCACCTTCAAACAATTCAGTCATTCAGATAGGAAGTAAATCTCAGATGAGAATTTTCAATTATCTAACTTCTAATATCACTACATCTAAAACTTTGCTGTTCAGCAGTGGAAGGTTCTCTTATTTGTGGTGAGATCACATGTTCTTCAACTCTTCCCAGGTGTTTACTAAAATAAATAAATATTGGGTTTGTTAACAAACTGTATCTAGGTTTTGTTGGGAATTAGGATCCTAAATGATACATTGGCCAAGTAAGGCATTGCGGTGTTTATATGTACAAAGATTTGGCTCCTTCCTTGTAAGTATGGCATTGGGGGCTAACAGTGTCTGACTATCTGTTAAATTTCAGGCAAAACGACTGAAGGCAATTATGATGGCTGCTGCAGAATTTGCTGCATTGCGTCTTAGAGATTTTCCTTCTACAAATCATAAAGAGATCGACCAGAGAAGTCGAGTCTTCCGTCTCCTTGATAAGAATGGTGATGGTAAGATTAGCATCGAGGAGCTTAAAGAAGTGATGGAAGAGCTTGGTGCTGGAGGAGATGATGCCGAGGAGATGATGCAGCTCCTTGATGCAAATAGCGACGGTTCTCTGAGCTCTGATGAATTTGATTTGTTTCAAGAACAGGTATTTGTTAACTTTCATCGGAATATTCTTAAATCTCCAGACAAAAAATACTATCCTTGTCAAACAACGTTTTATTTTTCCATTGTTCTGTACAAGATCATTTAACATCATGTATATGGTTTAGGTCGATTTAATGCGTAATTTAGAGGATAAAGACAATCAGTACGCTACATTGTTGGGTGAGAAGCTTCAGTTGACCAACAACAGCGGATTAATTCAAATGTATAGTAAAGAGTTTGGAGATAAGCTAGCACTACAGTAACTCATTCCGTAGCTGTGGATGGTATGCATTTTACAATTGTCGGGTATGCAAAATACATCTTTGTTGAACATGTACATATGTATTTTTCTACATTTCAAATCTCTGTTGTATTATAGATATTGCGGTGTGAACTAAACTCATCTGTATCTATGTAAATCTCAAACACAATGTTAGCAACCTTCAGTACACGATTTCATGGTACAGCTATATTATTCTTCTCTTTGTAGATAGGAGATCAATTATATGAATGAATAATTTTTAGCGTAAGCAAGTAACCCACTGTACAGCCAAAAATTATGGTATCTCGAGTCCTGCCATCAATTTGCATCTAACTTAGAATTGTCATTCTAACTTGCATCCTGTGGCGCATGAACAACATGAAATTTGCCCTAGATCGACATTCATTTTTAAGATTAGATGTCTTGTTTTTCAAATTTTCTCAATTTCTTTCCTTTTCATTTGCTGGGTCCATGGCATGAGATATTATGACTAATCAATATCATCCTGTCCCTACTTATCTTATCATGTGGGCGCCTAAAGATTTTAATTTTTAATCAGTTAGATTTTTCTCCTTCTCCGTGGATAGATTAGTTTATAGAGATAATGTTAATGTCTCATTTAGTTGATTTTTAGGGTAATCTGCACAGCAACCTATAAAGAGAACAGTTATATGCTCCTTGTCTCTCTTAAAGCTAGGACAACAGAAATGCAGGATTGATGTTAGAGACCTAGACAGTTTCTCGAAGAGCCAGGGTGGGGGCTAACATTTTTGACAGCAACAAGGCGGTACAATCTCCATTCTATCGATTCAAGCGCTGAACCGAGGAAGATCTACAGCTGGGAATGCTCATAAAATGGAAGCCTTAGCTCTATGAACCATATCTCCGAAGTACAGAAATAGTCAGAAGTTTACAAGATTAAAGTTTACTCAGTTGCACCTTGACAACACTGAAGAGTCGGTGAGTCACTAGGTATACCTGATTACTCGTGCAGACTGCAAGGATGTCACTGATTACTCGAGACATGGGATATGTTTTGTTATCTACTCCTATATGATTGATTTACTAATTTTCTTAATTATGGGAAGAAGATAAGGATTATACAAGTTGCTAATTCGTTTCTTAATTGATATAGAATTACCCACTTGTTGCAGAAAGACATTACAAAGAGATCATGACAGGACCCCAAACATTTCATATTTCAAACCGTATTCATCATGAAATCATCAAATTGAACTTATTATTAAGTTAAGCAGTGTCTAATTAATTTTTCTGTGTGTTTATGATGGACCCATCGTTGAGATATTAGGCCTTCTTTGCTAACAGACCAATCAATCCACTTGCTGTGTACCACTTTGGACTCCTTATCATGTTATGTTTGGGTCTCCTTATCTTTGAGAGGTACAAGAAAGAGACTGAATGAGAGAGAGCCCTTTTCTTCAACCCACAATTGGGACACTTATCCTACCCATATCCCCATCATTTCTTTTGTGTTATGTCTTGGTATAGATACCATTGAGCAGGTCTCTAGTGTAATAATACTCGATGGGTCATCAAAGACACAAGGAAGACAATAATACACGTATTTTCTTAGTGGTGAATGGTGAGTATTGAATACAGAGGAAAAAAAATCATAAATGCATTAGTTTAGTTTTGACTTGTTCAAACATTTTAACAAGAATATCTATCTACTCTCCCCATCTCCAAATGCAACAAATGTTTATATTTTCTCCAACAATCAAGTGTGTTTATGTTAATTTGGGTAGATGTTGAGTGGTGTGAAGGTTAAAAAAGTCTTGAGCCTGTTGCCTTGAACCACTCCCATCTCTGGTTTTCAGAAGTCTATGGGTATCATTGTATCTTAATCTTAGCAGCTGCCTGCAGCATGTTCTGGCTGCTCTTTGTTCCGAAGAGTTGCAGCTGTCCGTGTAACTTCTCATACACCTATTGCGTGAATGTAATAATTGAATTTCTACAAGAAGTAGTAGTAATCTTTCTTTTTCAAAAGAAAACTTAAAAATCTGGTGCAAATCCCATGGGGACCAAAACTGTCTGGATTGAAGGAGACAGGTGAAGGTATATGGTGATAAGCCAACCTGATCATTTATACTATCTTCTTACTTGCCATTTTTTCCACCTTCCTGACAAATTTAGCATATCTCTCTTTAACAATGAAACGTGATTAGTTAAAGATTTTAATTGGAAATTTTCTTTCACAGACAACATTTTCTACCCTATCTATAAAAAGTCATTGAAAATGACCCACTTAAGATTACTTTAAAAAACCATTAGAATTTCCCAACCAACCATTAAGTTTTAGTCTTCTTCTTTTCTTGTAGTAAGGTTTATTATAAGATTGTGTAGCCTCACTATTTACTAATTTAATCCCTCCTTGTTTTCATATTCTTGTCTTCTTTTCAAGTTTTGGATCTAAATAATGTTTTCAGTATCTTTTCTAGAAATAGAAAATTAGATTCTCATAACCATATATATGTTTTTGGTTGTGTTTTCCTTTTAGTTGTTTGCTTTGCTTTGCTCTGCTCTCATTTTGATCCAATTCTGTTCTTGGGTTTCTTTCATTTTTGGTAGACATAAATCTCAGGCCTATTTCTATTATATTATCAGTTGTTCTCTGACAAGAGAATAAATAAGGGATTTTTGAAGCATACCCATACCTTAGATTTTCTTAGTCAGAGAATATCAGACATGCATAACTCAATTATTGCTGTTTGATGCATACTAGAATGTGAGATTCTGGTTTTTATCTGGTTGCCCATAATCTTGGGAGAGTTAAGGATTCAAAATCTAGTTGAAACAAAACAAATATGGATGGTTATGGGGGTGCTTTATCTGATTGGAGTTGGGGTGAGAATAAGTTGTTTGAATTAGCTTTGGCAGTAATAGAAGAAAACAATCCGGATAGATGGAAATTGATAGCTGCTATGGTTGGTGGTGGAAAGAGTGAAGAAGAAGTAGAGAAACATTACAGAATGCTTTTGGAGGATTTGCAGTCAATTGAATCTGGTAAAATGGATTATACATTTGGTGATGCACAACAACTTTATCTCTCTATTGAGTGCACTCAATCAGCTTGTTGGACTGATGAAGATCAAAAGTATGCTTTTTTCTCAACTCTAAATCTTGTGAATAACTTCATTTTTGTACTGCCTGGTCTTTTTCTGTACATGGGTTTACTTTGACATTTCAACTCATTTACTGTTCTAGTTTATTTTCGGCTTACAAAATGATTTAAGGATTAGTGCTAATGAGAATTTTGGCTGTGTAGTAGTTGGCTTTCTTTAGCCTTTTTATGAAACTTGAGACATCTTAAGAAATCCTGCATTACAATGTGCATATGATGGTTTCCTGTATGAACTGTTGATGCAGGATGCTTGTTCGGTTGGACATAAACTCATCGGCCAAAGAAGGGGAAAAGCGCGTACTGTCTATTTAGTTTGTTACTGCTACCATGAATCTCTGGCAACCATCTATATGTAGTAGACACTAATGTATGGGTTCATTTATTTATTCATTTTATTTTTCATTACCTACCTACTTAGTGGAAAAATGGATATTCATGCTTTCTTTTTGAATGAACTGTTCTTCTCTAAAAAGAATTCAGAATTGATCCCTTGGGTATAGCTTCAGGATTTTTTTTACTAGATTCTGAGACAAAGCAAAGATGGTTTAGTCGAAAGCATTGAGGTATTACTTGATAGAATAGTTTACTGACTATCTCAACAAGAACATGTGACATCTCCAAGTATGACAATCGACACAGAGGAGCAGGGCACACTGAGAAATTTAAAGAAAAACCACAGGCCACAACCCTTACCAAATAAACCAAAAGCACCAGTGGCGGAACTAGAAATCTCTAACCCTGGGCTTGACAATTTTCTTACCCCTTGCTTAAGCCCAAAATTCCTGCAGCTTTTCAGGCCCAAATTAATTTTGGTAAGAAATTGAGTTTTTAGGTTTGTAGTAGGGGGCAGGGGTGAGCAACGGTGCAACGGTTGCGGTTTAGGGGGTCCCCGCGACCAAACCGTCAAAAGGTGCGGTTTTTGAAAAATCAAACCGCGACCGCACCGTGCACCGCCGGTTTTTAGAACCACGGTTTTGCGGTTCTTGCGGTTTGGTCGCGGTCCCCCGCGGTTTTCAATACAAAAAAAAAAAAAAACAGAGAAACAAACTTAGTAACTTCGTAACTTACAGACAGTGTCAGTGGGAAGTAACAGCAAAAAAAAAAGAATCCAGACAGTTTAAAGTCTAAAGTCTTAAACCAAGCAAACTAGCAAAGAGTTGTATGATTCTAAAGAAAAAACTAAAAACAAAGGGTAAAAGAAAGTGATTCACTCCACAATGCAGATGTCTGGAATTTCCTCCAATATTTCTGACGCATCTGCAAAATGATTCAATCCACAATGCACTTAGTCAAATCAAATCCACAGATGCATTTGAATTCAATGCAATAACAGATTAAACAACAAAAGAAAGGAAGCAAGATGAAGATAATTACCTAAGTCGATCTTTTCTATCCCTTCTAACAGCTCCTCAAGATTGACTGTTGGTGTGTTTTTCAGCCAATTCTGACCACAGATCAGTGCTTGCACTGTTTTTGGCGCCAAGGAACTTCGAAATTCATTAAGAACACGACCACCAGTGGAGAAAGCAGATTCTGAAGCTACAGTTGATACTTGCATAACAAGCACGTCTCGAGCTATCAAGGACAAGATCTTATACTTGGAAGAGTTAACCTTCCACCAGTTCAAAATATCAAAATCATCACTGAAATCTTCTCTCTGATCAGCCAAATAGACATCCAACTCTGTTTTTCCTTCTTCTGTTGCTTGTTGTTTTTCAGACTGTTGAAACCTCCTAATCGGGTCATTAGTTGCTTGTGAGATAAAAGTGTTCAATTCCATTGCAGCTGTAGTAGGTCTAGAAATCGTTCCACCCCCTTTATATAATACTGAATACTCTTCAAACATACTTGATAGCATAACCCTAACAGCAGTCATCATCTCATGCACCTCTTGCTCAGCTGTAACCGGACTCCCTTTCAGTAACTCTCTCAATGCCCATCTAAGATAAGCTTCCTTGCGGCGAGGGTCAAGAACCACAGCAATATATAACAATTTATTGATCTTTTCCACCGCCCAATACTTCTCATATTTAAGAACCATCCAATCAGCCATATCAGCTAATAAAACATAGTCATGCTTAACCCATTCTTGCAATATATCATTAATTCCAATAATTTCATCAAGGAACAAATTAGATGTTACATATAAAGAACCAGAAAACTTCAATGTAGCATCATAGAACTTCTGAAGCAACTTAACAAATGCTCTAGATGTTTCCCAATCAGAAGCAATAGGCCATACCTTAGGAACATATGGTTCTGCTGGAATACCTCTGCCTCTGGTTGGTGGTCGAGGAGGAGCAAGAAACTTATCCGCATAGCCCGATTGTTCAAACTGGTAGAACGCCTCCTCGTATCTTTCAGCTGCAGACAACATATGGTAAGTAGAATTCCATCTAGTCTCACAATCTAAGCTAAGGAATTTAGTGATTTTGATGTTACGCTGCTCAACACATTCCTTAAGCTTCTTCAATCTATCTCCTGACCCTCTAATAAACTTAACTGCCTCCCTTATCCTAGAAATGTTTGCATTATTTAAATCCATGCCATCTTTAACCACTAAGGCAAGGATATGAGCTGAACATCTAAGATGCATATGCTCTCCTCCCAAAATAGCTGCCTTCCAACTCACCACTAAGGCAAAATCAAAGGATGGGTATAGATCAATACCTGTATAGATGATAATCCTGCTATGAAACTGAGTAAATCACTAAACCAGAGTTGTAAAATTTGTTCCTTTTTCGTCTGAAAATACAAAAGATAAACTCGTAAACATCTCTAAAGTTGGAAATACAAAAGAAATTTGAGTTTCTAACTATCTAAAGTTGGTTATTACCTTCAGTCTTCAGATCGAGTGATTGAACCAGAAGAAAGAAGACCGGCAGGGGTGAGCAGCAGACGACAGAAGAAGAAGAAGAAGAAGAAGAAGAACGAAGCAGAAATGAAGTTGGATTTTTGGATCGAGGGTTTTAACCCTTTGACTTCTAGTAATACCCCTAGGTAATTATTAAAACTACGAAATTACCTGCGGTTGCGGGTAAATCCGCGGTTCTCATGGGCCAACCGCAACCGCCCCGCTAAATCATGCGGATTCGAATTTGAAACCGCCACCGGCCCGTTGGCTGAACGGTTAGGGCCCAAACCGCAAATTTGCGGACGGTTGCGGTCCAAATCCGCGGTTCCGGTCAATTTGCTCACCCCTAGTAGGGGGGGCTCCAGGAGAAGCCTGGCTGTAGTTCTGAAGATGACAAAATATAACATCTATCTTGATTGATAACCAGGAGGCAAAGGAACTGAACAAAAGGAACGAGAGAGCCCGAGGAAGGACACGTCAAGGGTCCAATAGACAGGTACTAGAGTTCAGAAAGGCGTCAACGGCTATTAGGACGGAACCTGGCAAGAATAAGGTGATTTACTGTTAACGGAAGCTGCCTAAGGGAATTGCAAGGTTCTGTCATCCATTGGTGGGAATACGAGCAATATAATTGATACCTGGTTTCGACTTAATGGGGTTGGTAGTATATTGATCGGTGATGTCCGCTAGCTAATGCTTTGTTCTCAGGATTAAACATTTAATTCACGCATGAAACTAAGCCTCCCTTTTTAGGAAGCCATTGTCTTTTGCCAATTTATATATATATAATTTTTGAATTTGAAGGAGTTATATTAAAGATTGGACCGAAGCCCCCTATTTACAATTCCCGCAACCTGTTTTTTTTTTGTCCCATGGAACCTCAAATTACTTAAGGTATTTCATTATAACATTCAAAATCTTGCGACCGAATCAGAAT
>JAJJMA010345453.1:0-23434 GCA_023529015.1 Papaver nudicaule
GGATTAAAACAAATAAAGAACAATCAAGGATTAAAACAAATAAAGAACAATCAAGGATTAAAGCTTAGACGGTTTTAATCAATCAGTTGAGGAAATTGTGTTTGTAAGTTGCTCCAAAGATGAAGAATGCTGTCGGTTAGGCTCTAAACTGTTGCCAGACAAAGCAAATGGCTTGATACAAGAACTGTTGACCGCAGTAAATGGCTTGACGGATGATCGTAGTGATTCAGGGCCCTCTTCCGCAATTCTCTTGCATAGTGCATCACAGTTACTTATCACTTCAGTCAGTCTTCCTTTCAGTTCACCAACTTCAACTTGCAATGGGTGGACTGCATGTGATTTCCAGTGTAGGATTGATTAGACGGAGTAAGAGAAAACTAAAGAACCTGAGCACTACACAGTTATTCCAGTAACAGATGGCAGAGAGAAAGTGATTAACTACCCCCTGAAAGATGGTGGGCGGTTGTTCTCATTGCTGAGACTGAGTAATTAAAACGTTGAAGTAGTTTAACTGCCAAAGCATCCACGACTTCAATTTTGTTTTCAATATCCTCCTGCAATGTCATTATACACCAAATGAGTCTATCTGGACTCCTCAAACTATGCTAGATTTCACATGGTTCAAAGAGGGTGAGAGGATTAAAAGTAGCAGGGTTTAAGCAAATGGAAATAAATCTGCCATGCATTGGTGATGCAGGAGCATTCTGTCCTTTAGGAATGTTTTTATTTTAGGAATGGTCGCTAGTTTCTTCGTTTAGAAGGGGCGTTTCAGTCCTTAGTTCTAGGTTTCTTTTCATAGAGGTTTTCTTTTCGTTTAGAATGTTTTCTTTTCTTATAGAGACAGACAGACTTTAGAGTTTGATATATTTTTATTAATGATACTTAATCGCTTATAATCTGCGGATTATGGAGAGTAGTGATTTTTTAACCTCGACTCAAATGATCTTACATTCTTAGTGTTCTTTCCTCCTGTTCTATTCGCTATTTTCTGTTCTATTCGATATATTTCTAGGTTTTGGCTACCTTAGAACTGCATGAGTTGGCGTTGGCGCTAGAAACAAACCAAACCACACCAAACCTTAGTTTCTAGGATGATAGGTGGAAGAAAGGGTGGTGACAGAGATAGAGAAACCGAAGCAGTTATGGCTGAGTAAAGAAGCAGTTTGGAAAACATGCAGTCGCTATGGTTAGAGTCGCTGGAGCTTGGATGCAAGTTGGAAAACTTGTTGCACCGGATGGTAAACTAGCGACGGAGACATGCTGAAGCCCTAGTGGTGTTGCCGGAAGGCCTTGAAAACCCTTTGGATTCACCGGAAGGAGATTCTTAGATTCTGAAGAAGATGAATACACAGTAGTCGATGATATTCGTTTTCATAAACCTGTTATTCATGTGGAAACACCATTCTCAACCTGTGAGAGTGAAGAAGATGAAGTTGTTGTAGATTGGGACTTACCACCAATCTATGATACATACCCGGATGATGAAGTTTGGCGTGAGTTGAATTTTATTAATCCTTCTATCAAGGAAGATACAAACTTTATAAGTATTCCAGTTACACTATGGGATTCTATTGATGAAAATAGTGTTTCATTTACAATAAGCAGTTCTAGCTCGAGTTCAGTTTGTTACAAGGAAAAGTTTAGTTGCATAGAAACTTGTGAAAAAATTACACCAGCAAAATTCGTGGCCGAATTTTCAGAAACAAGAGGAGGAATATTATAGTGGAAGAATTATCAAGCTGTGTAAGCATTGCAATACCACGTATGGCAGAAAACGTTAGCTCTAACTTGCGTGAAAAAACGTCCAGTTGTCATAAGAAAATACTTGAGGAAAATTATAAAAGTAGATTTCGTGGTCGGATTGTCTCGAACACCGAGAGGATAATATGGGCGAAAGATGTAGCATATGTTTATTGGGATCTCTATTGGAACATCTGTCGTTGCGTAACTCTAGTAGCCAAGAAGCTTGGTTTGGCTCTGTTTACAAGTGATTGCATATTGTCAAATGCTAAACAAAAATTGGTGGCCAAGGAGTTGACTACTAACAAGGAAGCATGGCTGCCAGGGAGAGGGAAGAGAGTTCATGTGTTCTGTTATCAAGACTAATAACATTGTCGATGTAAAACACTTTGTTCTACTGTATTGTGTGAACATGGATTTGGATGTGAATACAAGTTGTGTTACATCAAAGGTCGAAGAAAGATGTCCTTCAAGTCGAGTGAGAAAGAAAAGGAAGTTGAGCTCTGCATATACTGTTTTCATGATTATTTGAGGTGCGGTAACGTAGAAGCTCTTTCATCGGTTTCGACACTTAAATATCTAGAAACACAGGTTGGCTATGATTGTTTCTGAAGTTGGTTAGTTTGGTACACAAAGAGACAATGTTAAGGGCTGGTTTTGCCAAACAGCTTGCTCTTGATCCGTATTGTTTGTTATCATCAATGAAGCTATACACCTTCAGCAACAACTAAGGAAAGACGGTACCATGACATACCAGTTGTGCATTAAAGGACTACTTGCTAGTGGAATTAGCAATCTATGTCACTTGGTAGTTAGTGAAACAACCAACAAGAGTGGGCAGCGCATGGATACAGCAAGCACTAATCAAATATGTAGATAACTATGACAAGGGGATCAAAGGATGGTCTTCGATCGTGGCAAAACAAAACAGATACTTATGATGCAGTGATCTTACGTTCTTATAGAGACAGACTTTAGACTTTGATATATTTTATTAACGATTCTTAATCGATAATCTGCGGATTATGGAGTAGTGGTTTTTTAACCTAGACTCGAATTATCTTACGTTCTTAGTGTTCTTTCCTCCTGTTCTATTCGCTATTTTCTTGTCTATTCGATATTTCTAGGTTTCGGCAGTATAGCAAAACTCATAAAAGCTGTTCTCACCTAGGTTGGTTTGATACGTAAGTGACAATAGCCCAAAATATTCATTCTATAACCAGTATCTGTTGTGTGTATGAAAGTTAACTGTTCCAAATTCTTATACTGTATTAGGTATAGGTAGGATAGTGCTTTGCTTCCCATACCTTATATGACTTGAACAAGGTGCTGAATAGTCATAGATGCATACAATTCTTCTAGCTAACCATCTCCCAGGAATAATTCAAAGCATAATCATCCAAAACCTAAAGGAGGTTGATAATTGTATAGGCATTCAGTACAACCAATTAAACATTATAGCAACAAGATCTGAGTAGATTAAGCACCTGTCTCTGGCTAATTGTTTTAGTCTTCCTCTCCTGCCAATCACGATACATAGAGAACAACTCAAGTAGCACCTTGGGATTTAGAGAACCTAGGACATAATCGCAGCAAACAGAATAATCATCAAGAGGTGACACAAAACTCAAATTAGAACTAAATCAGAAGTAAAGGTCAAGGAATATTGAATAGAAACCCTGAAATTATTCCATCGTGATACATAACTTCCTAATTTGGTTTATAGATTCCAAATATCAACAAACATTTCATAAACAAAAAAAAACATAATTTTTGTTTTGAAACTAAATAACCTGGAGTAGAAGACGGAGAGGGTTTCCTGACGAGAATATCAGTCAAGCTATTTTCTGTTGGTACCGAAGTTAGAATTGGGGTTGTCTGCAATTCAGAACTACAAAATGAAACCCTAGGAGAAGCAAAAAAAAAAAAAAAAAAAAAAAAAAAAAAAAAAACCAAATTCATCCAAACTTACGATTTTAAGAGATCTAAGCTGTTGTAAGAGAGGATCAACACCTTCCTCTG
Organism: Papaver nudicaule; assembly: GCA_023529015.1. Taxonomy (NCBI): domain Eukaryota; kingdom Viridiplantae; phylum Streptophyta; class Magnoliopsida; order Ranunculales; family Papaveraceae; genus Papaver; species Papaver nudicaule. The sequence goes on from JAJJMA010345453.1 coordinate 3,763, forward strand.
GTTTCTCTGTTACCGTAGTAATCTGATCCACTTGCTAATTCACAGACAACGAAAAGAAATGGCGGGAAATTTAACCCAATATTTATACAGAAAAGTAAAGGGGACATTGAATCGAGAGAGGATTAGGGTTCAGATATTAAACCTGCGAGCTTGATAGCGTGGATTCTGATGAACCCATAGTGTGGAAGATGGTGAAAAATCCCGACTCCGGTGTCTGCTTGTGTGAGAAGACAATAACGGCGTGTTCCGATAGTAGGAATGGAATCATATATCCACGAATAGGATTTCCAGGAGAGAAATTTAGTGTTTGGTACAAACATTTTGGTTAAAGTTTGCGTTTGGTCTAACTTCTGTCCGCGTTTGGTACTTGGAATTTACGTTGACCCGCGTTGACTCAGTTAACTCATGACGTGTCAAACATTCTGACATTTAAATATGTAATTACCAAAATTTATTTAACTTTACTAACAATGACTAACTATGTCCTATTACACGTGTACGACCCAGGTTACATCTTTCCCATCTGAAAAATGAACGGCTATGATTGTAAATCTGAGAAGACAAAATTAGGTCGACCCATTTTTCTTTTTTATTTTCACGAGTCTAATTCTTCCTCTTAACAGACATGAAAGGCGAGAGCCTGGTTAGGGTTTTAGGGCATTTCATGATTAGGTCGTGATAAAAGTGATACGGGGAGGAGATTTAGTGTTAGTTGCTAGGGGTTATTATACTTTTGTTGATTTGGAAGAAGTTCTTGATATTTAGCTGTGGTTTATAGATTTCACAGGCATGAAATAGAACGTGGGTATGGGTTGTTTAGTGTTTATTTGTCGATTTTGTTTCTTCCAACAAAATTTAAAGGTTCTTTATGTATTTATTTTGTTTATGTCCCTTTATGTTGAAACAATATGTATCTGTGTATGATATGCAATTTTTAATGGAAATAGAAAATGCAGAATGAGAGAGTGGGTTTGTTTATTGATTATTTCACTGTATTATTTTGTTTATGTCCCTTCTGCTTGTCTTTATAGTTTTCTGTGTGTATATACTCTAACTGTAGGGTGATATTGATATGCAGAAATGAATGGGTCTGAATTGCCTAAGTATTTCCCAACTAAAGATGGTTATCTGCTAGGGACCAGAAGGGCTAACAAGGACTTTAGTGAGAATGTGACTAGGCCTGATTGTCTGCTTGAAGAAGAATTGGATTGGTTGTCAGAGTAAAACAAGTTTGATGAACCAGTTAGTACTAAAGGTGTAAATGCAGATGGTGGTTGTATAAGAAATGGTGGTAGAGGAGATGATGGTACTGTTGATGTGGATTTGAGCCAAGTTGAGACAGTTACACAAGTAGAAGTTGAGGAGGTGCCACCAACTGAGAAGTTTGTCCCTAACATTGATAATTGTGAAGCTGAAGAGGGGTATTTGTCTACTGGTGAGTCAGACAAAGAACAAGACATTATAGAAGTTGAAGAGGATATTGTGAATGACAGAAGTGATGACTTAACTGAGTTATTAGCTAGTGTGGTCAAGAAGACTGCAGAATTTGAGGAATTTGTGAAGAAAACAAGCAGGGTGTATGAAGAAGAAGAGTTGAAGACTTGGAAGAGTGATACAACTGTTTTTTCATTGTAAATGGAATGTATACTGCTTTGTAATTTGGGATAAAGTCACATTTAGGTGCAAGAATGGTCATTTTGAGCACACATGTGAGACAACACATGGAATTACCAATCCATTAGCCAAAGCAAGGTTTGACTGACTCATGCTGTCTTTACATTTAGCAATTTGTGTTGTTGTTCATTTGTGATTTTTAGCTAACTCAGGTTTTCTGTTTTGTAGGTGGGTATATAGAGTAATGCTAGACACTTTCAAAACTCATCTTCATTATAAACCAAAACAATTCCAGGATGAGGTGAAGAGGGTGTACCATGTTGAGATCTCATACTATACAGCTTGGCATGCTTGACATCTGTGTATGGAGAGGATTTGGGGGAATTATGAAGAAAGTTATGCAATGGCTCCCGAGTGTTGCATTCAAATTTTGAAGAGGAATGAAGGTAGTATTGCTAGTTGTGCAACAGATGAATGTGGTAAGTTTAAGCACATTTGTATAGCTTACAAGTGTTCTTTGGATGGTTTTATAAATGGTTGTAGACCTATTCTAGGTTTAGATGGTTGTTTTTTGAAGGGTAAATATGGTGGTGTGTGCTTATGCATTATGTCTTTAGATGGAAACAATGGCTTGTTCCCAGTTGCCATATTCTTGTGTAGAAAGGAAGACAAAGAAAACTGGACCGAGTTCCTTAGGATTCTTGCACCTTATTTGAAAATGCATAGAAGAGCTTTAACTTTCATATCAGATAGAGAGAAGGGACTAGTATTTAATGCTTGGATTTTACCCTTAAGGTCTAGTATTCATTGCCTCCATGCAAGTTCCTTGAGAAGTATCACCTTATGGTGACTAGGTTGATGTTTGATGGGAAAGTACAAGGTGAAACTTATTAGGATGGAGGAATGGTAGTGGTCCCGAGGGCAGAAGGAATCTATATTTTGAACAGAGAAAAAGCAACAACTTTTGAAAGGGTACCTAGTAGCGCAGATTTGTGGACAGTCCGTGATCAAAACGGAGGTTCTTGGATAGTGACTTTGTCAAAGCATCAATGTTCATGTAGGTATTGGGATGTGACCGGGATTCCTTGTGAACATGCCATCTATGCTTGGTTTCATAAGAAAAGTGCAAACTGGACAACGTAAGTTTTGCATTGTAGTACTTTATATTTGTTTTTAAAGCTTTAGAAAGTATTGCTAGTTGTTGATAGTGATGTATCTTGTTTGCAGGTTGCTTGATGATTACCATTATGTCGACAAGTATAGAGCTACATATGCAGGAATGGTGGGTCCAATGGATAATGAGTCTAAATGGAAAAAGAAGGATGAAATTGAACACAAGGTGGCACCACCACCATGGGAGAGGCAAAAAGGCAGACCAAGAACAGTGAGGAGAAGAGATGCAGATGAGGCTAGAGGTGGAAATATACAAAGGAAACAGTGCAAACTTTGCAAAGAATTTGGGCACAACAAAAGAGGTTGTCCACTGAAAAATCAATTTGCTCAAGGTATGGACCACATGTTAACTTTATTTTTTCCTTTGGCTTTGTCTTGTACTTCAACATTGTTTTATTACTAATTTTAATTCTACTCTTGGTTTGCAGAAGGTGATGTTGAACCACATGTTCCTCTAAACCCAGCAAGAGACTTTGAAGAGTACTTAGAGCAAGTGAATTCAGATCCAGATCCAGTTGGCAGGGGAAGAGGTGGAAGGAGAGGTGGCAACACAGGTGGAAGGAGAGGTGGCACTAGTGGTGCAGGTGGAAGGAGAGGTGGCACTGGTGGAAGGAGAGGTGGCACTGGTGGTGCAGGTGGAAGGAGAGGTGGCATTGGTGGTGTAAGTGGAAGGACGGATGGCACTGGTGGTGCAGGTGAACAAGTTGGAAGCAGAGTACGGGGGGCAGAGTACTTACTATTTGGTGACCATGTTGAAGAACCAAGTGATATTTTGCAAGATCAACCACCACCAGTTGTGCAACCAGCATGGGTTCCTCCTGGTAGATCAAATACAAGAGGTGGAAGAACTGGAAATAGTGGCTGGACTCCAGGTACTAGGGGTGGTGGTAGAGGTGTAAGAAGGGGTGGCTTGGATAGGGGTAACTTGGTTCATAGAAGAAATGGGAATATAGTTTATGTAGGTCTTTGCCCACCACCTGCTGGTCCTCGTTATGCTATAAGACCTCCAACTAGAGCTCAGGTAATTGTTTAACTTGTACACTATCATAGCAGTCACTTGAACCCTTTGTTAATACTGTCTAGAACAATATCTTGTTAATGTTGTCTAGGATTTTGCTTAACGCTCTGACCTTGGCTTTCTTAATAGGCTTTTGCAGCAGCTTCAAGTGGTGGTGGTGTTAGAGCTAGAGGTGGTGGTTCCACAAGCAATCCACCCAAGAGGAGAAGAGTCACTACTGAGCACGTTCAAAATGAACAAGAAACACTACCTGCTGTTGATCTTACAGAAGAATAGCACTAGCTGCTTTTAGTATGTCTATGGCATTACTATTTAATCTTCTTTTTTGCTACTGAACAACCACTATTAGTATCTACAACTCTGGTAGTCTCTTTTGTTATGAAATACTGTATCAAACACTCAATGATCATATCAATATTACAGTGTTTTTGTATGAAAAATTGCATGGCAGGTGGTTGTGAATGAAATGATCATATCAATATTACAGTTTTTGTATGAAATATCTCTTTTGTTAACGGTGTTATTGACGGCGTTATGTAATTACATTTTTTTTATTTTTTTTTATTTACTTAACGGAAGTCAAGATTTAACAGAGTCAACGTGGGTCAACGTAGATTTCAGGTACCAAACGCTAACCTGGACAAAAGTTAGACCAAACGCAAACTTTAGACAAAATGTTAGTACCAAGTACCAATTTCCCCTTTCCAGGATTAGCATTCCAAACCCCCAAAACAAACATGCAGTAAGGCTTAGTCTTAGGCTTAGTCTAATGGGAGTGCTAGATCTACCAAAATCTAGCATGACACATCAAATTTGTAGCAATGCTATTAGGGACCAAGTCTAATGGTGTGTGCTAGATAGCAGCGCTTTGACGATGGATGATGTAGCGTGGTGGCGCTAAATGATATATCGGTAGAGAATATTCGCATAAACGATGAATGATATGGCGCTTGACTTGAGTTGCGCTGACTGACGCTATATCATTCATCGTTGATTTAATTTCCCTAAACTCGAGCAAACCCCCCATCCCCCTCATTTTCTCTTCTCCTTTCTCCTTCCTCCTCCTTTTTTCCCCCTTCTCTAAAAAACCGAGTTTTCTCAATTCCTAGCTCTCAATCCATCAATTTTTTTTCTAATTCCTTGTAAGGGTTGGTAGAATTGAACGGGAGGAATCTATATTGGTGTTGTTTTGGTGGAATTTCATCCACAAAATCATTTGAGGTGAGTTCTACAATATTTAGGTTTTTTTTTGGTTCTTAATTTCAAGTTATTTTTTTTTTATCAAATCCATGATCCATATGATGCTATGATTGAAAGATGGTTCATGTTGAGATTGAAATCGAGTTTAGACATTTTTTTTTTGGGCAAAAATTACATATTTTCATGTTTTTTGTATTGAAATAACATGTTTGCATAGTGATGTTATTTGAGTTCAATTCATGTTTTTGTGTATTGAAATAGACATATTTTCATGTTGATTAGGTTAATTGTGTGTTTGAAAATTATGTTTTCATGTTTACAATATTCATATTTGTGTGTTAATTGTGTTAATTGAGAATTGTTGTGTTCATTTGATTGTTTTAGATACATGGACTTAGAACCGTTTCTCAAGGTATCCGGGTATCATTGGGATGTCCATGCATGCAAGGATAATCCTTTACAAAAGCATAAATACAATGTTAGGAGTAGTTTGCATATGGTCGAACCCCTTTACCAAATTGTAGTGCAAGATAATCCTATAGCAAAAGATTTGTGTGATAGGTGGGTTTTCTGGTGTGTTTGACTTTGATTTCGCTAATGGTGATAGAGGTTTAGTGGAAGCCATAGCTGAGAGATGGTGGGAGAGCACTCGTAGTTTTCAATTTTTAAGGCTGGGTTACTACCGACAGATTGGTATATGTTAACGGGTATTCCGACTGGCTTCCCGGGAAAAACTAGGGTAGAAATTCCCAGTACTATGCGTGGTCTAACCTATGCTGCTATGGATGACTTATATTTTCGGGGAGTGAAAGAGAGGCATCAAATTGCATATGTAGCACGTGAAGAAGGCCCTGATGGGGAAAAAAAAAAGAAGTAGCCAAATGGAATTCTAAGTATAGTTATATACGCATATCAGCCTTGAGAAGATACATTCTTAGTAGAGAAGGCATGAACAATACTGAATGTGCAGATGAGTAGACTACAATTTTCTTTCTTTGGTGCTTTGGTCAATTTCTTGTTGCAAATTGCAACACCAAAGTAGATAAACGCTGGTGTATATTGTTGCATAATTAAGACACAGTTGGGGATTATGATTGGGGTATGGCCTCCTCGACTCATGGTCTTCGAAAGCACCTAGAGACATGTCTGGTATGGTGACGGTAATCGAATATTGGTATTATTACTATTTTCACAATTACCATCCCATTCTTTGTTCGACGAAATTGATGGATGTAGGCCTTGACCTTTTTCCTAAGATTTCACTCTTCAAGAAGGAATACCTCCAAGCTAGCCAAACTGGAGTGGCTAAACACGTATGGAAACTAGCAAGAGAGCAGATAGACACCAGAAGCGCAACCACGATTATTTGGCAACCATGGAGTGACAGTATGTATGCTACAGGAGAGCATTGGGATCATGCGCATGCGCTTTCCTTGAAGAGAGTTGTGTTTTTTGATCTTTATGAAACTAACAAGAGAGCAAGTTGTTACTTGGGTGAGAGATTTTGGAGGCAGCTAACTAACGAAATTGTAATCCCATGTAATCCTATGAAGTTGGATGAAGTTATCCATATGGAAGATGTAGTGGAAGTACAACATTTTTGGGCGGTTGATCAGCTGCAGTATTCGCGGTTCTGGGTTGAAAAGAGTATTGGAACTTATATTTTGCTTACACAACATGCACAGAATGTTGATAAATTAGGAGTGGGTAGCCATGCAATTGATCCACGTTTGTTACCGAATTGTGCGCCTCCTACCATGTTGTCTCAGAACTATTGGTATGATAACTTTGTCCAGCCTCAGACACAGCTACCAGAGATACAATGGAGTTTGCCATTCTACAGCAAAACTGATGGACAAGTTGAAGTACCCGTTACAAAGCCTAGTGATAAGTGCTCAAAACATATATTCAAGGAGGAAATTGAACAATCACCCCTCCTTTTGATGGGCCTTTGCAATCACCCTTGCAGGGTTAAATTTTAAGTGAGCCGGTATTTAAATTAGATTTCAGTTTTTCTTAATACCAAAATTACCCTCTATTTTACAATATTTTAGATCTGAAACCCCAAATTCACGAGTTCATCTCTCTCGCTGTCTTCTTCTTCTCTCTCTCACCCAAATCTCGATCGCTAAATTAACGAAATCTTTTGAAGATCAAATGGAGATAAGATGAGAAACTACAATCAAAAGAACTAAAGCTATGATTTAGAGAATTGAAATGAAATATGAATCAAAAAATAGGTTTTTTCAGATTTGAAATCAGAAATAAAATTAGGTTTCGATTTCTGGTAATTTGGAATTAAATATTTGCATGTTAGATTCATTAAAGCGGTAAACTTGATCATTCAGTTTACAGGTTTCGAATTTGATATCAGCGTTTTCTTCCAATGAAACATGTATGATTCAAATTTGTTTTAGGTTTTTGATTTTAATTTTGGTTTTTTTGTTTGAGTTTTGATGCCTGTGAATATGTATCTCATCCATGTTCAATTAATTCTCGTTTGCCTGTGAGTTTAATTTGATGGATGTACCGACAATTGCATTATATGCAAGTCCACCAAGTAGTGTTGTATCTCATCCATGTTCAATTAATTCTCATTCCAATTCTGGTTCTTATGTATTGATGAATTCACGTTGTTGTTCATCTTCTCCATCTTCTTCTTCTTCTTCAACTCATAAGCCTATAATTGGTGGTCTTTTTTGTTTATTCACCTCCAATTCTGTTAGACATTCGTCATCTTCGTCGTCGAACAACTTTAATTGAGGAGATGAGTTAGGATTATGGTTAGAGTTAGGATCTTCATTTAAGTATGACAGTAGTAGTAGCAGTAGCAGAGATCGCCACCACCACCATAGTCTTGTATCAGTGTTTCAAGGTCCTGTTTCATGTGGTAGTGTTGGATCTTCGTCTTCGAGGAGTTCTCCGATGAGAATATCGTCGTCTTCGAGTGGGTTATTTAATGGGTTTGTGAGAAACGCTTTAGACTCTGCTTGTCTTGATTATTATTCACCAAGTTTTAACTTGGAGGATTCGAGGTTTACGAATACTACTACTGCTGCTGGTCTTGTTGATGAGCTTACTTTTAGTATGGATGGTAATTTTAGTGTTGTTGATCCTTGTGCTAAAGAATTATTGTTGGATGCTCAAACAAGGCATAAGATTTTCTATGAAGATATTGTTGTAAAAGCTTTTCATGAAGCCGAGAAAGCTCACCGAGGACAGGTAATTTCGGTGATCCGTGTGGAAAGTTTAGATTTGTATGTGGAGATTTGATTGTTGATTAGTTTGGGTTTTGAAAATATGTTATGTTTCAGATGAGGCCAAGTGGTGATCCATATTTGCAGCATTGCGTCGAAACTGCTATGTTGCTTGCTATGATTGGTGCTAATCCCACGGTGGTAGCAGATGGGTTATACACTTGACGATTCTTTTATGAGTTTTGATATTGTTAGTACATTTGGCGAAGGAGTTGCTGATCTGGTTAAAGGGGCATGTTGGATTTCGATTTTTTAAAATGTTTATCGCATAATTTGCATTGTATATGCTGCTTTTATTTGTGTTTGTTTTGTTGGAGTATTGAGTAATCATTCAATGTTAAATTGTTCGCCTGGCAATTGCTGTGTGGATTGGGGTTTTATGAGACTAGTTAGTATAAACACGTTAGGGAAGATGTGTTTATACTTTTTGGTGACTCAAAGACCCTATCATGTTGAAGGGTAAACCTGATTTTTTTGCTTACGTTTGTATTCCTTGAGACTTCAGCTAATATTTTCCTTTGTTTTTCAGTTAGTCTTAAGCAACACTTGGGTTGACTTTGCCAATGTTTTTGGTGATCAATTTTTTCTCAGTTTTCTATGCTGTGTTTGTAGAGTACTTTTATGTTCGCCTTCCAATTGCATATGATTGCATATTCAGTTATAGTTACTGGTTGATTTTCTTTTCTTTTAGCACTGTTATTTTTTCGTTTGCGAGAAACGTTTCTTCTTGTATATGTCCTGTCATTTAAGCATGATGCATGCACTGATAAGCATAATTCGGTAACTAACATTCTGCTAATCCTGCAGAAAGAAGCTAGGGGCTGAGATTGATTGTCGAGAATGAGGAAGAATGTTATACAACTCTTACAAGACCAAAGTCTAGAAACTATATGGATAGTGATGCACGAAGAGGATAAACAGTTAGCCTGTAAACATGTGTATATAGAAACTAATTTCACTTGAAAAAGTTTGCAGAAAAGTGTAATAGGATGACAGGCCTTTGGATCCACCTCCAAAGATACTTTCTGTTGAGGTCAGTTACTTGCTTGCTTGGAAGAATCTTTTGTCAATTTGAGCTGTAAAAATTAACTGCATGAAGATGTGTGTCGCAGACTTGATTATCTGTTTTGGGTTCTTCTCAGTATGATGCTTTACTTTTCTATCTTTTGTGGTTCATAATCTTGATATACATCATGTATTAGAGAATTTTTTAATAAAAATTTCCGTCGATACTTGTAATTTTGATGTCATATAGCATGTTGATGGTTTGAAACACGCCTCAAAACGAATCTGTGGTGCAATGGTAGCACGATTGACTCTATGTCAGAAAATGCGTGTTCGTCTCACGCCAGGTTCATTCGTTTCAAGTTAACAAATTTACACTGCACTTTGTTTCAAGTTGCCAACTTTACACAACACAGTCTAAGAATTCTCATGTCTAGCAATGTGTAAAGTTGTCAACTTTACACTGCACTTTGTTTCAAGTTGCTAACTTTACACAAAATCACGTTCTAGGAATTCTCTTGTCTAGCAATTTTTTGTGTAAAGTTGCCAACTTTACACAAAATCATAGTCTAGGAATTCTCCTGTTTAACAATTTTTTGTGTAAAGTTGCCAACTTTACACTGCACTTTGTTTCAAGTTTCCAACTTTACACAAAATCACAGTCTGGGAATTCTCCTGTCGTGCAATTTTTTGTGTAAAGTTGCCAACTTTACAATGCACTTTGTTTCAAGTTGCCAACTTTACACAAAATCACAGTCTAGGAATTCTCCTGTCTAGCAATTTTTTGTTTCAAGTTGCCAACTTTACACTGCACTTTGTTTCAAGTTGCCAACTTTACACAAAATCACAGTCTATGAATTCTCCTGTCTAGCAATTTTTTATGTAAAGTTGCCAACTTTACACTTATCAGATTACAATTTCTTATGCTAACATCATAAACCACAGAATGGTTCTAATGCTTAAATCTATACTTTTCATCCTACCGCATCAACTTCACTTGAAATAGACAAGAAGGAATGGTTCTTTTAATGATGAACTTGCATCGAGATTTGAGTATTACACAAAAATTTCATAAGATTATCATGAGATTTCATATAGCCAGTACAGACTTCAAACACTTACAAAGATCGTTGTATTGCATCAATGTTGACTTTCATATAAATTATCAAGTGTGTTTCATATTTATACAATAGTACACAAGTGTTTTGAAACCAACACAAGGCTACGCTCTTACATAGCTTTTTATACAAGAGTACATAAGTGTTCTCAAGTGATCAACTATAAAACAGTCTAAAAATGTCCATACTACATGCTGACTTTACTGAAATTGGTATCATTCAACTAGTCTACAAGTGATCTACTGTGAGAAGCCTCTTAATCTGGGAAGGCATTGTTGAACTGTTTCCTTTCTTTCGATTAGTATTTTGGCCATTTCAACACCAAGACCATACAACACTCCTGTGTATTTTGGCCATTTCCACTTTCCTGAATGTACAAGTAGTAAGCAAACTAGTCTAACCAGCTTGATGAAAAATGTCAATTATTCCCACTCTAAGAAATTCCGCAAGTTTATTCAACTCACCATTTAGGCTGTTACAGTACGTCCATCAGCAGCGACCCAGATGCCATCAACAATTCACCGAAGAGCATCAGTTCCTTCTTCGTTATTCTTACCGAAATCAATCCTACATTTACCAGGCAAATCTATTATCATTTGTTATTTTGAACTGTTTCCTTTCCCAAAAATGAATATAAGAACGATACTAATATCATTCGTTGCAGATATTGAGCCCTAGTCGAATTAATTTCAACAAATCAAAATTTTCTTTTAATGTTTGATGATGATATTGAGCCCTAATCGAATCAATTATCACACCATCCGTAAATTAATGGTGGTATCTTTACAAATCAAAACCATCAAACATCAATAACGTATCTAACATCAAGAATGTACACCAAAATCAAAATCAAAATCCTAAAACCAGAACTGAATCATCAATTTGATATAAATATCGAAACAACTTTGAAAATCCCTGCCACAAAAAAGTGATGAACCTACAAACTAATTAGATCTTCAGCTCCAATGAATTTTAAAAGCTTCAGGAATCAAAACCAAACTTTTAAAAACTCCAATCGAAACCAAAATTTCTGAATCTAAAAAAAAAATCAATTTCTAGTATGATTTTTGATTTCCGTTTTCTCCATCGAACTTAACAGTCGATTAAAAAATATGGGTGATGGTGGTGATGACGGTGGAGAACGAGGGCGGTGTCGTTCACGATGAAGAACGGTGGTGGTGATGGTGGTGGCGGCTAAAGAGGAGGAGAGATTTCATTTTCAGATCTGAAAATGAAAACGATTTTCTTTAGAAATTTAATTAATATACTGAAGGGTAATTTGGTGATGTTACCATATTAAAAAACCGGCTTCTAGAAGGAAGGGTAAAAAATAAGTTGGATAAGGTTTAAAAAGTAAGGGATTGATTTATAAGGGCGTTTAAATAATCTTCCCCATATTCAAGAGTACCTAATTGATACACTTTAGTCAGCTTAAGCCTCATAAATTCTTTATTTTACGTCGTTTTCTATTTTGCAGGTACTTTGAAGTTTAATAATACAAATGAAGCAAATAACCATTAAATTCATCACTTGGCAACTCTCAGAGTCGATGATTTCAAATACAAGAAGAATACAAGGTTCAAAAAGTGTCGCAAGACAAGAATTAATGGAGGCGGGCGCAGCTGGTTCTAAAGGATTTATGGAGGCAGCCAAAGAACATAAGGATTTAAGAAATTTACTGCGGGCAGCCCTTCTTCTCTAAACAACAGTACTAGAGGCAGTCCAGTTACTCCCAACCTCTGCCAAGCGTTAAGGGCTATCATCTCCATCACCTGAACTGCCGTATTGAGTTCAGGTAGGCCGATTGAGGATTACGTTGGGTTGTGATGGTAATTTGGATTGTAGTCAAAACAGGGAGAAGGAAGAGAAAGTGTGCTGCTGTTTCTATGGTGTGTTGGCCAGGGATTTGAATGCGGCTGATGTGGGTATTTCAGGCGACGGAAGTCAGAAAGAGATAGTGCCGCTGTTGAAGGCAATCGATGGTGGTGATTGTGGGTTTTCTGATTGAGATAGAGGACTTCAAGACGAGTTGTTCCATGGGTTCAGGTTGGATTTTGAAAAGTGGCGTTGGTTTGAGGTGTTGCTGCTGGTGTTTCTCGGCATCAGAAGGCTGTTTCCGATGCAAGGAAGGAGAAGGTGAGTGTGCAGTTGGCACACGTACAAATGTAGTACTGTCGGTTTCGCGGGCTGACAAGTCTGAGGTGTAATGGGCTTGGTTGGATGCGTGGTGATTGGTGGCCCAGTTGATTGCTGGGTCAGTATTATGGGCTCAGCCGGATTTGGTTCTTCTGCGTGAGGTTTTTGAGAGATATAAAAGCAAGGCTTCTGGGACGCAAGGTGGGGGTCTGACGCGAGAAAAGAAGAGGTTGTTCACGCAAGGTTTTCAGAGACAGAAGAAGGAAAAGAGGCAGAGGATTTTTGGGCGCAATTCTCGAGGTGCCGCGAACAAGGGTTTTTATGTTTTTAGTTATTTTCTTTATATTTGTTTATGGATTTCAATAAAGCTATGAGTAGCTAAATTCTTTTATATTGGTTAAGGATGTAGTCGGATATCAAAAACATGCTACTTGATTGATTTTGGAGCTACAGTAAAAACTCCATATATTAATACTCTTGGGACCATACAAAATTATTAATATATGGAGTTTATTAATATATGGAGGTATACCAAATATATTTATAATTCTTACTAGCTTAATGTATGCTTATGTTATCGGATAATATATATACGTATTAGGAGATAAATATAATATATATTTTGTAAAACTATTATTGAGAGATAAATATAATATCTCGGCATTTATTATGCATATATTATGTTGTATCAAATTAATATAGTATATGATTTACGCATTCGTAAGCTAAAAGATGAGGTAACAACCCAAAATATTACATTTTCTTCTCAAACAACTATAATAAATATTTAGTCCATCTTAAATTATGTTGTAACAAGATATGTATTTTTCAAAATAGTATCAATTATTAATATATAGAGGTAAATTAGTTAAGGCGGGACTGGAAAAACTTATTGATATTAAAATGTGGAGTTTATTACTATTTGTAACTGGCCCAAATTGGGACTATAATTTTTTATTAATATATAGAGTTTATTAATATATGGAGTATCTATATATGGAGTTTTTACTGTATAATTATTCTTTTCATCATCGTTCATATTTTACTGTGCTTAATAAATGCATGATTGACGTATTGCATTATGATTGGATATTAATTGATTTAAGTTGCAAATTAAATTAGTTCATGTTCATATCTATTACTAGAATTAGGTTTTGAGATACGAAATCGTCGATGAACCTATTCACAAGTAGTACAATATAATTCTGATTTCGATGATAGCTTTTAGGAATTCTATGTAGAATATGACCTTTGTTGAATGAACTGCCCCTGGTAGTTTGTTGCATTGATTAGCCTATTTCACAGATATTAATGCTCTTAGAGAATTGAACTCAATTACTCGATGTGTTGAGTTATTCTTTACGTAGAATTCACACATTCATCGTTATGGTGTGTGATGACATTAGGAAATTACAGGATATTTTCGCGATGATGTATTCTAGGGCTTTTGACGATGAGAGATTAAATAGAAACTCCGAATATTATTCATAGTGCATGTTATGTGATTAAAGATGAACCCTTAACCAGTATTCTCATCTCCTGATTATTTTCAACAATTATTTGCTTTAGTTTTAATTTATTTTATTGCACCAAACATCCCCCCTTGGTTACTTTAGAAATCGATAATAAATAACAACCAATACCTCCCTGTGGATCGAATTTGTTCTTATATTTGTTGTTGTTTGACAACGCATCACCTAGCACTTGTCCGATCGATTTTAGAGCCATGAACATGACCCCGGTAAGTACATTTATATTTATTTTTGCATTTTACTTGTAATTTATCTTGAATGTGTAACTAAATTCTCTTTTTTATACTTGTAGGATGAGACATATGGATTAATTGAAAATTTGTTCGGCTACTACCGTTCTTCTCGTGATGTTGCATACCATGAGTCAAGGAAGATAGTTCAAAGTTCATGTTCATCATCTGGTCACTCTACTTCTTCGATACCATCTTCGTCGACCCCAAGACCCCAAGAAGAACTGACATTAGGTGGTGGTACATATGAGCAAGCTTATGCATCCGATCAACAATTTTAGACACCACAAGGATATTATGAGCAACCTTATCACCCTATGCGATTCAATCCTTCTACATCACAAGATCAACCACAACAGCGCCGTCGTTTGAGCACCGATTTGAATAATGAGTTTGACGACATGATAAACAACGTGGATGTGGTTCAAGAAACTCAATATCCTCATGAAAATCAAAATCCTGGAACTCAATTTTTCTTTTAGTGAATGAAAACTTATGGAGACTTTTACTTGTAGTGTTAATGAAAACTTATGTAGACTTATGGGGTGTTTATGTTTGGAGTTTTATAAATTAAATTTCCATGGAGTGTTAATGATTTTTTTTTCGTTAAGTGCATGATTTATTTTGCCATTTGGTGTGAATGATTATTTGCTTTGTGATTCAATGTTTTATTTTGGTGTGAGTTTTATGAATGATTTATTAAATCTTTTTGTTTTTCTTATATTAGGAGCTATGAGGAGAATTTTGTACAAACTGCCGGATGATGAGGAAGATGAACTCGAGGAGAATGTTGTAGCAGTGGTGGCACTTTTGTATCAGAGGCAAAATCTACGCCAACCCGTCCCGGATGAAGTGATGAAAAGAGAAAGGGTGCACAGAAATCGTGTAGATGCCGATTGTACGTATGGGCCTAAGATGTTCAAAGCTCGGTTTGCTTTGCCCCGTCCCCTTTTTCTCAGAATATGGAAGCAAGTTTGTCATTATGACAAAGATTTTCTTCAACAAACGGATTGTTGCGGTATTCCTGGACATACTCCATATATGAAGATGATTGTCGTGATGAGGCATTTTAGCAAAGGTATTGCTCCAGATAGTTTGGATGATTACACACGAATGGCCGCATCCACTATCTACATTTATGCCAAGAAGTTTATGGATGCAATCTGCTTCATCTATAATGCAAGATACATGCGTCAACCTACCTCCCAAGACTTTACAAGGCTTTTGAAGAGAATGAAGCTCGTGGGTTTCCCGGAATGCTTGGTAGTGTCGATTGTTTTCATTGGGCATGGAGAGCATGCCCAACTGAGGAAGTCGGGCAATATATGGGGCATCACAACTATCCCACTGTTGTGCTTCAGGCGGCGGCTTCGTATGATAGGTGGATCTGGCATGGTTATTTTGGGTTGGGTGGACAGAACAATGACATCAGTGTTTTGCACGCTTCAGGTTTGTTCGACAAAGAGCTTAATGGTGTAGCACCTCCATGTCTTTGTCAAATCGATGGCCAACACTACAACCAGGGGTACTACCTAGGAGATGGAATATATCCTATGTATGGTTGCTTTGTGCAGGCCTACAAACCCTCCTCCAACAATCGTGAGGATCTTTTTAATCGATACCAGGAGGCAAAGCGAAAGGACATTGAACGTGCATTCGGTGGTCTAAAGGGAAAGTTTGGTATAATTAGAAACCCATGTCGTTATTATCATAAATCGGACATGAAGACAATTATGCATGGTTGCTTGATTATGCACAACATGTGCGTGGAGTTGGAATATCGCGATGAGAAGTGGGGGATGATCACGGGAGAAGAACCTCAACCTCCTATTCAAGCTACTACGAGGCTAGCTCCTCATGTTTTGTATAACCCTGTGCGTTGGACTGAGCTTCGTGCTGAACTGACTACACACATTTGGCAACGACATGGAGCTGGTTTGAGAGATGGTGATCTTGTGATATATGGTGCATTACCGGTCGTTCACGAGGGTTCAAGCGGTGTGGATATGGATAATGATCACTACCCCAACAACGAAGGAGATGGAACATTTTATGAGAATGGAGTTTGAATTTGAATTAACCATAATACTTGCATATTTCATTTTAGTACGTTTTACATTTAGTAGGAATTTAAATTAGTACTAAATTTCTTGTAATAACTCCACAATACTCTCTTTTCTTTTCTTTTTTCATTTAAGTACGTTTACAATTGACCAAATTGCAGATCCTAAATTGTGGAAGTGGAAGCCTGAATCGGTATTCCAACTGTTGAAGCTGTATATGCCATCTGTTTACAACCCGGAGATTAATAATGGACCCTCTTATCAAAAAACCCAAGCTTCAAACAGCCAGGCTGGGAGTTTTTCTCAAGTAAATTTGGAGGATGATGTGGATGAAAGCATGAATGAAGATACACCTTCTACCCCTGGTTCTGAAGCTTGCTCAGACATATTACGTCGAAAACTTTTTTTTCGAAAAAACAGATGATGTTAGACCTCCAGGGAGAGAAGCTGCTAAACGAAAGCTTCATGAGGAAAAAGCACCACAAAAAACAGATGAAAAATTAGACAAGATGATAGAACTTATGGAGAAAGGAAGTGAACGCAGGGCTGCAAAAGATGAAGCAGAACAAGAGTACCTTAGGAAGACCTTGGAAACCAAACAGAAGAGAGACACTACCAATCAACAATTGGCAGAACTCCAACAAAGAGAAGCTGACATGAGGATCATGAGCATATCTTTGGATCAAGTTCCACCTGGGCAGGTTGAAATTTACAAAAAATGGAGGAACGATATTTTGGTTCGTTATGGCCTTGCTCCTGAACCCTAGGTTGATTTACCAAGTTTCAGTTTTAGTTTTTTAGAAGTTAATTTAGAAGTAGAATTTTAATTTCAATGTAATTCCTTTAAGGAATACTCATTCGTAATTTTCCTCCTAAAAAGTGTAACGAACACAACTCGAATGAGCGGATGTTTAAATTAATGAAATTAGTTAATGATTTTTTATTTTTTTTAAAGATATGGTGCAACTTTTTTTTTAAGGGATTAGTTAATGAAAAAGAGTGAACTTAAGAATAAATCATGTGTTGCTCATACGTCTCAAAAGAAGAAAGATCAAATTTGATCAAAATTCAAAAAAAAAAAAAAACCGCTGCGAATAGTCTTTCTTACACTCCCTCTACACCTCATAATTCAAAATTCAAAAAAACTAGTCGTTGGGGATTCATCTATATAAAAATTATCTTGGGTCATTCATCTTTACACACTCCCTCTACACCTCATAACGGCTAGTTTTTTTCGAATCCCCAAAATTCAAAATTCAAAAAAACTAGTCGTTGGAGATTCATTTATATAAAGAGTGAACTCTTCTTCTCAAACATTCATCTTTCTAGATAACTCTTCTTCTCAAACCTTCTTCCTTCATCCCAATCAATCAAAAGAAAAATCACTTCTACGATGTCAAGTTCATCTTCAAATACCAAAAGGCCAACTCGATCACCACAAGAGATACTATCTTTACTATGGAAACCAAAGGAATCCATCTCAACACCTCCTCCAGCATCTCCTCCTCGCAGTTATCAGTATCGGAACTTCATTGAGAAAATAGTTGATGAATACTATTATGATTACTCTCCATCTCAGAAGCCATTATCTCCTCCTCGATCAACACGAAGGATCAAGCCGAGTTTCGCTCCATTTACGTGGGATGTGAAGATCAGTGGCTCTGTAGAAATCTAATGTTGTACTATCCAAAACCGGAAGAATTGAGACAAAGTCGTGGTTCGGTCAATTGGTCGGAATTGTGGAGTTATATCGAACACGACTTCAACAAAGAATCTAAAGAATTTGTGCGAGATGTAAATGGGTCGGCACGATGGAGTATCATACACAAAAACCTCCATGAATTTATGCACGTGGCTAGATTGGTCCGAGTCAACTTGGGAAAGATAAAACTGGGGTTGATGAAGTTCTAGCTTGGACTTTGAAGCTATGGAAACAATTTAAATTAAGGAAACACTAGTACAAAAATGGCTTTTCGCCACGGTAATTTACCGTGACTAAAGGTCTATGGTCACGGTATTTCAACTTTCAAAAAACGTGACCAAAGGCAGCGAGGCGAAAAGTGTACCATTTGGTCACGGTTAAATTCGTGGATATTCAACTAATCCACCGTGACCACAGTACCAATTAGTCACAGATATATGTTGTACACCGTGACAAGGTTGCTAATTGATCACGGATTTATGTTGGACAATGTGACCATACAATTTCAAAAATTCATATTATACCTTCACCCACATACCACACATGTATAAAATTGGCAAAACAATAACAAATAATGTAAATAGAATTAATAAAAATGGCATTGGATCTGATGATATTGCAACAATTCAACATACTTCACAATAATCTTGATATATAGATTCTATATATTAGAGTTGATAACAACCACATATCAATATAACCAGTAAAAATCACATGTAAATACATTTGCATAAAAACACAGGATTCACTGTGATCACCATTAAATCCATAAATTTTCAAACCCAATTTTAAAATTTAATCAATCAATTAACATAAATCCTAATTACAGATAAAATCTAACATACAAATAGACAAATAATTTATAAACAAGAATCATCAATACAAGTAATGAAACTATTCGATTTCAAAATTAATTAAAGTCTATTCACAAATTATGAACCACACATGAAAAACGCTAAATCCACATTTGAAACTTTGCAAACAAGATGGGTTTCATCAGATTTATTAACAAAAGAGTTCGGTTTCGCAAATCTTACATGCAAATCGACTTGCTCTTCCCTGTTTTGTTCTTCATCTCACAATCTTTATGAGGTGATTAAAAAACTAATTAAGGAGAATCTTCGATCATCTTCCCCAATCCTTTAGCCCTAATACAAAGAGAAGAAAAAAAAAAGGTTTTTATTTCATATTGAACGACAGAGAGAAGCAGCGGAGAGTAATGATTTCCCTGCAATGTAATTAAAGAAATAGAAATCCAGTGAGATGAGCGAGGGGTTGAGCAGTTTCGTGGAAGTATAAAAGTTATGTTAAGAAATGGAAGTTGTTCTAACTTCAAGATCGTGTTTACAAAATGTGGATGGATGAAAATAAGACACGGAACCATATCTCCCTGGGACAAGCAAAACTCATAGCCTCATCTATAGGAATTACCGTGATAAGGTCCACCGTGACCAAAAACCATAAATGTACTAGTGAAAGGTTCGAGTACGAAGCACATTACCATGACCATAAGCTCAGGGATTTTCTCGCAACCAAGTATGTAGGTTGAGTTATGACTAATCATTGAAGTTATTTAAAAGTTCATTTTCATGTTTTAATTAGTTGTCAATGTAATTCCTTTGAG